>PVLC010007366.1:35751-63929 GCA_004027655.1 Graphiurus murinus | reverse complement strand
TAATCCCAGCATTCGGGAGGCTGAGACCGGAGGATCCGGGTTCGCGGCCAGCCTCAGCTACCTAGTGAGGCACTCCGCAACTTAGTGAGACTCGGTTTCAAAATAAAGAATAAAAAATAGGGCTGGGGGTATAGCTCGGAGGGAGAATGCCCCTGAGTTCAATCCCCAGTACCGCAAAAAAAAAAAAAAAAAAAAAAAAAAAGAAATGAATAGCTTTAGTAAGTTTTCAGACACATAATTTATAAATATTTCCCCTTTACAAAACCTATCAACGTTTCTGCTATTCAGTGCTCTCAGGACAACTAGGTATTGTTTGATATGCCCACCTGTGATTCCTGCAGCTCAGTAAATGGAGGGTGATAACAGCCAAGGGAAGAAGGTGCATCAGGCTCCCTTCTTGGGTGGAAGTGCAGAGGCACCAGGACTGCTGCGCCTCCTGGCTTGCCAGAGACTGACTTCTTTATTTTTTTTCTCCAGTACTGAGAACTGAACCCAGGGGCATTCTACCTCAGAGCTACACCCCCAGCCCTATTTTTTTATTCTTTATTTTGAAACAGGGTCTCACTAAATTGCAAAGTGCCTCACTAAGTAGCTGAGGCTGGCCAAGAACCTGTGATCTTGCTGTCTCAGACTCCCAAGTACTGGGATTAAAAGTGTGCACCACTGTACCTGGTTCATTCCCCTTTGACTTCTTTTTTTTGTGTGTGTGTGGTACTGGGGATTGAACTCAGGGGCATTCTACCTCCGAGCTACACCCTCAGCCCTATTTTTTTTTTTTTTTATTCTTTATTTTGAAACCGAGTCTCAGTAAGTTGCGGAGTGCCTTACTAGGTAGCTGAGGCTGGCCGCGAACCCGGATCCTCTGGTCTCAGCCTCCCAAATGCTGGGATTACAAGCGTGTGCCACCACGCCCAGCCTGCCCATTGACTTCTGAGTGATGCATACAGTCTTTTTTTTTGCCCTCTTCAGAAATGGTTAAAAAGCTATCGCTACCTAAATTAAGTGAGTAGACATTGGAGAGATAATGTCAGGTGAGGCCCTTCCGTTGATATGGATAAACTCTAGGTAGGGCCACAGTGCCACAATGGGGAACCCGGCTTCAGGCACTTGTCTGTTCCATATTCCAAGTCATTGATCAAGCAGGTTGGTTGGGGTGTATGTCTTGGTGTTATATATTTCGGTCCTCAGCCATAAATCTTAATTAAAAGGTCTGTAAAAGAAGGAATTAATGTTTTTCTACCATTATATCTGTGTGTCCATAAATGCATATATAGAAATGAAAGCTTAGCTAACTCCTAATAACACTAAAGCATTTGGCCGGGCATGGTGGCGCACACTTGTAATCCCAGCATTTGGGAGGCTGAGACTGGAGGATCCAGGTTCGCGGCCAGCCTCAGCTACCTAGTGAGGCCCTCCGCAACTTAGTGAGACCCTGTTTCAAAATAAAGAATAAAAAATTGGGCTGGGGGTGTAGCTCAAAGGTAGAATGCCCCTGAGTTCAATCCCCAGTACTGCAAAAAAAAATAAATAAAGGATAAAAAATAGGGCTTGGGCTGTAGCTTGGAAGTAGAATGCCCCCAGGTTCCATCCCCAGTGCCTCAAGGAAAAAAAAAAAAAAAAAAAAAACCACTAAAGCATTTGTATCATGATCTTTTTTATTTTTATTTTTTTGTGGTACTTGGGGTTGAAACCAGAGTCATTCTACCTTTGAGCTATACCGCTATACCCCAGCCCAATTTTATTTCTTATTTGGAAACAGGGTCTCAGTAGGTTAACAAGAGTCTCACCACTTGCTGAGGATGTACTCAAACCTGTGATCCTCCTGTGTCAGCCTCCCAAGTACTGGGATTACAAGCATGTGCCCCCATGCCCGGCTGTATGATGATTTGATTAAGTATATATTCAGTTATTCTCAATTAAGAGCAATTTTAAATATTTTGCATTTGTAAACACAGTAGCTATAGAATTGTATGTTTGTATTAAGGGGCTCCCTCCTTGCTGCATATGAAAACAAACCAGACATAATCATTAAACTTACAGCCGAAATTACCAGCTGTTGGGAAATATGTCTCATTATTCTATGATTGACATTATATTTAAAGTACTCTTATACCTTGAAATAATTAGTAGCAGTTTCATTTTATGATGAGATATTCTTAAATAGGAAAAGAAATTTGGCATTCTTTTCATTTTTAACTTTAGTCTTTTATATATAGTAAGGAAAATAGTGTGTATTATAGAAAGCTCAGATAATCTTCTAGTATAAAAATTCTATCACTTTTTGTAACAAATTTGATTTGAAGTTGTTTTATGTTTTTCAAAAAACATTCATGAAAGCTGGGCATGGTGGCACATGCCTGTAATCCCAGTACTTGGGAGGCTGAGACAGGAGGATCCAGGTTCGAGGCCAGCCTCAGCTATTTAGTGAAGTGAGGCACTCTGCAACTTAGTGAGAACCTGTTTCAAAATAAAGAATAAAAAGTAGGACTGGGGGTATAGCTCGGAGGTAGAATGCCCCTGGGTTCAATCCCTAGTACCGCAAAAAAAAAAAAAAGCTTATGAATCTGTAGTATATTCCTGGCCAGTAATAGTTTTTAGTTTTATGACTTTTTAAAGGAACTAGTCACTGTAAGTGTGCATTTTGGTAAAAATTATGAACTTCCTTTGCAAAGAGGTTTATCTTTGTTTTTTTGTTTTTTTGTTTTTTTTCTTTTCTAGGAACAATTGGCTTCTTTGCATGCTTTTGGTTTGTTACCAAAATATACAGTGTGGTGAAAGTTGACTGACTGAAGAAGCCCAGTGTGTCCAGTTAAAACAGAAATAAATTAAATTCTTCACCAACAAAGACCTGTTTTTGTGACTACCTTGAGTTTTATCAGACTTACTGGCCTAGTAATCCTTCAGAAAGAGCATACTTCTCAGTGCACCTCTTCCCAGGCTCCTGTCCCTACAAAGTGTGTTTGACACTACAGCGTTTGTATTGTGATTTGATTACGTTTATCTTCAGTTGTTCTCGCTGAAGAGAAGTTTAAATGTGCATTTGTAAATACAGTAGCTATAAAGTTTTCAGTACTTCATGCAGAACTAGAAGAGGCCGTAATTCTGATGAAATGCAGGACAGCTCGTTGTAAATAGGATTTTCTAGGCTCGGTAGGTGGAAAGAATTATTTTTCTTTGAAGGAAATAACTTTTTATCATGGTAATTTTGAAGGATGATTCCTGTGTTCGCTGGGGGCTCTGTGGCTTTTAAGAATCTTGTATTGGTTGTAACTGTTCATACCTTCTTACTTTCCTGTGTTGACTTCATTATTCCCATGGTATTGGCCTTTTAAACTATGTGCCTCTGAGTCTTTCAATTTATAAATTTGTTATCTTAATAAATATTGTAAAAACGTCTCCATCGCATCATTACCTGTTAAATATTCAAGGAGATCCTGTAAATACGAATTTATTTACCAACGGTGTTTTAAGAGGATTTATACTATTTTATCAGATTTTCTTGAATTTTGTTAATGTTAACACTTCTGAGTTTTGACCTAAATGAAATTTCAGTCTGTGAGACAGTAACAGAAATTTCAGTCATGCATATTTAGTCAGATAAATGATGTAAGTCTAGAACTTAACATGGGCCTTACATTGTCGTCATTAAGGATTTTATATTCTTGACTTGTTTTTCAAAATGTAATACTTTATTTTTTTCAAGTCAGGTTTTATGATTTATAATACATTAGCAGTGACTATCATATCCTTCATCTTTATGATGATATTGTTTTTATTTTTTTCTTAGAGTTAAATCATTATTGCTTTTTCACATTTACCTAACTGAAATCTATTTATGTAGAAAATAGAAATTTGAGATGATTTCAGAGATCTGCTTATATCTATGAGAATATTCATTTGTATTAAGGGGCTCCCTGCTTGCTGCTTATGAGAACAAACCAGACATTGTCATTAAACTTACAACTAAAATTACCAGCTGTTGTTTATATGATGTTTTGGGGTTCTTAGTATGGTGGTACACAACTGTAATCCCCAGTACTTGGGAGGTTGAGACAAGGAGGATTGCAGGTTCGTAGCCACCCTCAGCAACTTAGACCCTGTTTTAGAATAGAAAATAAAAAGGACCGGGTTGTAGCTGGGAGGTAGAATGTCCCTGGGTTCAATCCCCAGAACTAAAAAGAAAAACTGACCTGTTGGTTTTGAAGAGTGAAGGGGTCTAGTTATTTTTAACCTCTCACATATAGGATTTAAAAGTGTCTATTTTAGTTTTTAGATCTTTTGCACTATAACAGGTAACATTGAGCTAGACTGGTTGTCTAAACAAAGGACAGTTTTACTTATACTCTTGATTTAGACACCATGATGGCTTTATTGGGTCACAGTTAAGTTTCTTTAATTTTCCTCCAGTGAACAATAGTGATTAAAACCAGTCAATAGGCAGGTGTGGTGGTGCACGCTTGTAATCCCAGTACTTGAGACAGGAGGATCACAGTTTCGTGGCCAGCTTCAGCTACTTAGGCCCTCTGCAACTTAGACCTTGTTTCCAAATAAATAAATATGGCTGGGGATATAGTTTGGGTATAATGCCCTTAGGCTCAATCCCTAGTACCACAAAAAAAAAAAAAAAAAGTCAACTTACTGTTTTGTTCTAGCCTTTATTCTTATTACACACTTGACCAAGGGAGAGGCAACTGGAAAGTGTAGGTTGAGTGTCCCTTACCTGAAATTCAGATTTCAGAGTTTTCCACATTGGAGGATATCTGAAACTTTCTGAGCATCTTGTGGGTGTTGAAAACATTTTGCCCCTTTAGACTGGAAGTGTGTGCAGCTGAGTGGTGGAGCACTCGCCCAGCATGTGCTAAGGCTCCGTTTGATCTCCAGCACCGCACACACGTGAATTGACTTTCAGAGCTGCTCAGGTTAGGAACTGCTCAACCTGTAAATGTGTGAAGGGGGGATTAGGAGGGAGGAACAAGGAAGAGATGGCAAGGACAGTGGACAAGTGAGGCTGGTGGCTCAGCCTCTCGCCCGCAGCTGCTCAGGGCTGTCTGCGAGTTCTCCAGGGAAACACGCCTTCCTTAGCTTATGCAGCTGGGCCCCAGGACAAGCTGGATCACGATGGACTCCAGGGAGAAGTCTGGTGAGCCGTTACTTCTGACCGGAAAGGGCTTGTGGCGGAAGACCTGGAAACCGGCAATAGGTACTTTCCCGTGGGAGGTACGTGGGTTCCTTTTGTCCCAGTGGTTTCTAAAGATGGAGCTGTTTTGCAAGGACTGACTTGAGCCCTAAAGGGCACTGTTTGCCGCCTGTCTCATTGCCCAACAATCTTGTGGCTCTTACTGGGCTTGTACCTAAGGGGTGCTACCTCCAAGCCATACCCCTAGCCCTTTTTTATTTTGAGACAGGGTTTCACTAAGTTACTGAGGCTGCGATCCTCCTGTCTCAGCCTCCCCAGGGGGATTAGAGGCGTGTGCCACCCCACTGGGCTGCCCAGCCTTGGGGTGACACCCTGGCTGTCTAGCGTCTCCCAGTTTCTTGCTCCATCTGTGCTTCACCCCACACTCGATTCCACCCGTATTTATGTGTACACTTCAGCTACCTAGGCCCGCTGCAACTTAGACCGTTTCCAAATAAATATGTTCCAGAGTGGTTCTCTGTATCTTTCAGTTTTCCTTTCTCTGTGTTCAAATCCTTCCTCTCTCTGTTCTCTTCTCTCTCTCTCTTTTTTTTTTTTTTTTTTTTCTGTTTTGTTTTTTTGTGGTCCTGGGGTTGGAACCCAGGGGCATTCTAACTCCGAGCTACACCCCCAGACATTTTATTTCTTACTTGGAAACAGGCTCTTGCTAAGTTGCTGAGACCCTCACTAAGTTGCTGAGGTTGGCTTCCAACCTGCAATCTTCCTGTCTCAGCCTCCCAAGTCCTGGGATTACAGGCATGGGCCACCACACCCAGCTCTCTGTTTTCAAATATGCCCAACTTCATGCTAGGTTTAAGAAAAACAACCCCTCTAACCCATTTCTCCCTTTTCTCCTTCACTGCCCATCTATTTTTGCCATCCGGCCTGCTCGGGAGCCTAGGGTTCTGCTGGCCTCCTGTGCCACCCCATCCCCCACCCGCAAGGACCTTTTAGCCTGACTTTTACCAGGTCTTTGTTGACACAACACCCAGTCTCTCCTGTTTCTCAGAGTCTAGGCCTGAATCCCAAAGCTGTTGTCACCCTGCCCCTCCACGTATTCTGGAGAAGTGCATTAAAGGAGGAGACACAAAAAAAGAAAAAAAGTGAATTAAGGGTCCACTCATATGACCTAATTTGATCACTGTCTAAAGATTCTATCTTCAAATACAGACACCTTCAGAAGTACTGGGTTCTTTTTTCTTTTTGGTACTGGGGATTGAACCCAGGGGCATGCTACCTCCGAGCTACACCCCTGACCCTATTTTTTATCCTTTATTTTGAAACAGGGTCTCACTAAGTTGCGAGGGACCTCAGTAGGTAACTGAGGTTGGCCATGAACCTGCGATCCTCCTATCTCAGCCTCCCAAGTACTGGGATTACAAGTGTGCACCACCACCACCACCACCACCACCACCACCACCACCACCACGCACGATTTACGGTGAGATTTTTTTGTTTGTTTGTTTTTGTTTTTTGGGGTTTTTTTGGTGGTGCTAGGGATGGAACCCAGGGGCATTCTACCTCCGAGCTACACCCCCAGCCCTATTATTTATTCTTTATTTTGAAACAGGGTCTCACTAAGTTGCAGAGTGCCTCACTAGGTAGCTGAGGCTGGCCACGAACCTGGATCCTCTGGTCTCAGCCTCCCGAATGCTGGGTTACAAGCATTCGCCACCTCGCCCGGCTTTAAAGATTTTTTTAAATGAGTGACTTTAGAAGGCTTAGTCAAGGACTATGTGTTAGCTTTTCATTGTTGTGAGCAAAATACCTGACACAAGCAGCGTGGAGGAGGAGAGCTTTATGAGCCATGGTTCAGAGCTTCAGTTCAGGCTGGCTGGGTCCAAGGCAGAAGCATCGTGGCAGAAGGGGCTGGCAAAGGAGAGCTGCTCCACTCACAGCAGCTGGGAAGCAGAGAGAAGAAAGAAAGGAGCCGGGGACAAGATTAGTCCCCAAGGGCACATTCCAGGGACCTACCGCCTTCAACCACGCCCCACCTGCCTGTAGTCTCCACCTTCGCCCAGTCGTCCATTGCATGCATTAGTCCATCAAATGGGTTAATCCACTGATGGACAAGAGCGCTTGTGATCCATTCACTTACCCCAAGCCCCTGCTCGGAACACTGCTGTACTGGGACCGAGCCATCAACACGTGAGACCCTGGGGACACTCTCGGCCAAACCACAACCACCTGGTTTTGGGGGGGTGCTTGAGTGGGAACCAGGGACTTTGTGTATGCTAAGCAAGCACTGTATCACTAAGCCATACTACCTAGCCCATACTTTTAGGTTCTTTTTTTTTTTTTCGTGTGTGTGTGTGTGTGTGTGTGTGTGTGTGTGTGTGTCAGATACTTGGGATTAAGCCCAGGGCATTCTACCTCCTACTCCCAAATGCTTTTTCTATTTTTGTTTGTTTGTTTGTTTTGAAGCAGGGTCTCGTTAGGTTGCTGAGAGTCCAAATTGCTGAGGCTGTTCTCCAATCTGCCATCCTCCTGTCTCAGCCTCCCAGGCTTACAAGCATGCAGCACCATGCCTGGCTATGCTTTCAGAGTCTTTTGTTTTGTTTTGTTTTGTGGTACTGGGGATTGAACCCAGGGGCATTCTACCTCCGAGCCACACCCCCAGCCCTATTTTTTATTCTTTATTTTGAAACAGGGTCTCACTAAGTTGCGGAGTGCATCACTAAGTATCTGAGGCTGACCGATAACCAGAATCCTCCAGTCTCAGCCTCCCAAGTACTGAGATTACAGGGTCTCACTAAGTTGCAGAGGGCCTCACTAAGTAGTTGACACTGGCCGAGAACCTGTAATCCTCCTGTCTTAGCCTCCCCAAGCACTGGGATTACAAGTGTGTGCCACCATGCCCGGCTCATACTTTCGGTTTCTAATGAGCAGAATAAATACCCTCTGCTAGCAGAATAAATTTCTCACCTTCTACCTATGGATAGCCAGTCAGTCCTGTATTTCATTGATATGTAAATTTATGTTATTAATAAAACATTTTCCCAAATTTATGTTTTTTCTCCTATAGCCCAAATAGATGGTGACCTAATTTCTCTGTGTACAGTAAGATTGCTATGTAGAAAATAATGCTTTTTACTTTGATAGAATCCAATATTTCCTTCTGATTTGTTTTCTCTTTAACTATGTAATTTAAAGTCTAAATATGCCAGGTGTGGTGGCACACACTTGTAATCCCAGTACTTGGGAGGGTGAGACAGGAGGATCACAGGTTTGCAGCCAGCCTCAGCAAATTAGTGAGGTTCTCCGAACCTTAATGAGACCCTGTTTCCAAGTAAGATGTAAAATCGAACTAGGGGGTGTAGTTTGGAGGTAGAATGCCCCTGAGTTCAATTTCTAGTACCAAAAAATAAAAAACCTACAAAATAAAAATAGGGCTGGCTTGTAGCTCAGAGATAGAACACCACTGGGTTCAATCCCCAGTACTACCAAAAAAAAAAAAAAAGTCTGCCGGGCATGGTGGCACAAGATTGCAATCCCATTACTTGGGAGGCTAAGACCGGAGGATCCCGGTTCCCTGCCAGCCTCGGCCACTTAGTGAGGCCCTCTGCAACTTAGTGAGACCCTGTTTCAAAATAAAGAATAAAAAAATAGAACTGGGGGTGTAGCTCGGAGGTAGAATGCCCCTGGGTTCAATCCCCAGTACCACAATTAAAAAAAAAAAAGCATGCGCCACCACACCAGGCTCCTATTTTATTTTTACTTGAAAACAGGGTCTCACTAGATTAATGAGAACCTCACTACTGGCAGAGGCTGGCTTTGAACTTGTGATCCTCCTGTCTCAGTCTCCCAAGTACTAGGGTCACAGGAATGTGCCACCTGCCTGGCTAGTCCACTGGTTTTGCTATCACTCTTGAGTATGCTTCTCTCTGAAAGTCCCCAATAAACTGCACTTTGCATAATGACCTATGACCTCCCATAGGGCTCTTTATCATGGTCAACATCGCTCATGTGCCCTAGACTAGTTTTTTGCTAAAAATATCCAAAGGATATAAGTCTTTTTAGAGCCAGGTTTTCTTCTTTACGAAATAAAATAATCCATTATTAACTACAACATCAAAGCCGGGCGTGGTGGCACACGCTTGTAATCCCAGCATTCGGGAGGCTGAGACCGGAGGATCCGGGTTCGCGGCCAACCTCAGCTACCTAGTGAGGCACTCCGCAACTTAGTGAGACCTGGTTTCAAAATAAAGAATAAAAAAATAGGGTTGGGGGTATAGCTCAGAGATAGAATGCCCCTGAGTTCAATCCCTAATACCACACACACACAAAAAAAAACTACAACATCAAATAATTATTGAGTCCAAGAACAAAAGGGAAAACAATAACCAAATGAGAGAATGCAGATATGAAGTTGAAATGAGCAGGCTGAAGAAATTCAGAATTCCAGAAGCCAAAGGAATGTGCAGAAACAATCCCAGTACTTGGGAGACTGAGACTGTAGGATCCGGGTTCGTGGCCAGCCTCAGCTACTTAGTGAGGCTGTCAGCAACTTAGTGAGACCTGGTTTCAAAAAATAAAGAATACCCAGCATTCGGGAGGCTGAGACCGGAGGATCCGGGTTCGCGGCCAGCCTCAGCTACCTAGTGAGGCACTCCGCAACTTAGTAAGACCCGGTTTCAAAATAAAGAATAAAAAAATGGGGCTGGGGGTATAGCTCGGAGGTAGAATGCCCCTGAGTTCAATCCCCAGTACCGCAAAAAAAAAAATAAAATAAAATAAAAATAAAAAAAATAAAGAATAAAAACTAGGGCTGGGGTTATAGCTCAGAGGTAGAATGCCCCTGGGTTCAATCCCCAGTGCCGCAAAAATAAATAAATAAATAAAATTAAAATTAGGGATGGGGTGTAGCTTGGAGGTAGAATGCCCCCTAGGTTCAATCCCCAGTACCACAAAACAAAAAACATAACAAAACAAGAAAAAAACAACAACAGTGGATTAATCCTTGCAACTTAGATCAGAGGAGGGGCTCATACAGTGGTCAGGACAAAGGTAGGTTTCCTCCAAAACAGATATACCTGGTTTGCATGAGCTAACATCAAAGATGTCTTGCTCATTCCCGGCTCAGCTTTCACCAGTGCCTGGTCGTAAGGCTGCGCGTACCACTCTAATGTTTTTGCCTACATACAGTGTGCCAGGAAGTCGGATCCCTGCAACAATGCTTTTCATATAGTAGGCGTATATTTGTTGACTAAAATTAGGTATTTAGATGACAGGCGATATTGGTTTTTAAATATTTAAATTACTGTTTAATAATGACTTCAAGACGCCATCTCAATATTTTGTTTAGCTCTCAGATTCCAGAACGTGCTATTTTAATTCCGTACAATCGTGCATTTTAACGTGCATCCAGCCACATTGTCTTGGACACTTGTCCTACGTTCATTGACAGTTGTTAAAACAGATCAGCACCGGCAGAACTTGGCCAGCTCCTCTCCACACTGAGTCTCAACTGTTACCCATGGAACCAGCCCAAACACAAAGCTACGAAGAGGCTAATTGAAATCAGAATGTGAGGTCGCTTCTCATTCAAACAAAACAGATGGCCCTTCTTGCCACACTTCTGTCAAACTTGGGGAGGGGGGACGGTTAAAAGCGTTTCTAACTCCCACACATGCTTGCTTGCTCCTTAAAAGAATTCTGCATAGCTACGAGATGCAGGGGCGGGGGAGGGAGGACTCTTAAAGAGCAGAGCTTCTTTCCCTTTATTTCAAAGTTTTAAGAAAAAGCATTTTAACGAGGGATATTCAGGATTTGAAGCTGCAACCTAGATTCCGAGTATTTAATTTTCCATTTATTTTAATTCAGTTTTTCTTTCTTTGGAATAGGTAATCTACAGACAGGGCTCAGGATTCAAATGTATAATAGAATAAAGTGACAATCCTTTCATCTCTGCGGTCACCAAGGTCGCTCCCCTGGAGACAACCACTGGGAACAAAGATCTCCTAGAAAGCTTTTTAAAAATTGCACCTTCGTAGCCTGGCGTGATGGCACAGGCCTGCAATCCCAGAATTTGGAAAGCTGAGACAGGAGGATCACAGATTCAAGGCCAGCCTCAGCAATTTAGTGAGCCCTCAGCAACTTTGCGAGGCCTTGTTTCAAAAATAAATAAGCCCGGGTAGCTGGGCGTGGTGGCGCAGTAGCCGGGCGTGGTGGCGCAAGCTTGTAATCCCAGCATTCGGGAGGCTGAGACCGGAGGATCCGGGTTCGCGGCCAGCCTCAGCTACCTAGTGAGGCACTCCACAACTTAGTGAGACTCGGTTTCAAAATAAAGAATAAAAAATAGGGCTGGGGGTGTAGCTCAGAGGTAGAATGCCCCTGAGTTCAATCCCCAGTACCGCAAAATAAATAAATAAATAAATAAGCCCGGGAGCCAGGCGGGGTGGCGTAAGCCTTTAATCCCAATACCTGGGAGGCCGAGACAGGAGGATTTGAGGACAACTTAGCAAGTAGTGAGATTCTCATCAACCTACTGAGACCCTGTTTCAAAATTTTAAAAAAAATTTAAAATAGGGCTGGGGTATAGCTCAGGGGTAGAATGACCCTGAGTTGTTCAATCTCCAGTACCATAAATAAATAAATAAATAAATGCTAAGAATTGAACCCAGGGACATTCTACCTCCGAGCTACACCCCCAGCCCTATTTTTATTCTTTATTTTGAAACAGGATCTCACTAAGTTGTGCAGGGCCTCACTAAGTAGCAGAGGCTGGCCACAAACCTGCAATCCTCCTGTTTCAGCATCCCAAGGACTGGGATTACAAGCGTGCACCACCACACCTGGCTATAGTTTTTGTTTAAAAACAGGGTCTTGCTAGGTTGCTGAGGGTTGCACTAAGTTGCTGAGACTGACCTAAACCGGTGATCCTCCTGTCTCAGCCTCCCAAGTGCTGATATTCCAGGCATGCCTCACCAGGCTCAGTGCATTTTTAACTATATGACTAACAGTGGAATGAGAAGCTTTTGTTTCCTATTAAAAACAAAAACCAAAAAAACCAACAGCCCAAGGAGCAGCATGGACACATGGGGTACCACTCCTCGGTCCCCTCCCCTTCGCTGCAGGTGAGGATTACAGGAGGACGGAGGGGGCTCCCACTGCAGTCAGCCAGGCTGTGGCTGATTTGACATCTCGGGAGCAACCCCAGCCGGGCTAGGCGGAAGAGGCTGTCCCTTCGTCACCACCTGTGCTGGGGGCAGGGACATCAGGGCATCTCCCCTGCACAATTCCCCCATGTGAAGGGGCTGCGGAACCTCCCAAACCTCACCCAAAGATGGTGTGGAGAAAGACGCCCTCCCACCAGGCAGGGGCAGACCTGCAGCCGCCTCTCATTCTGGAAGATGTAGCCAGTTTTTGAAGCCCTGAGAAATCTGTAAAGTCTATCTTGCTCCCTTCTGATTTACATTTACATTCAGCTATTTAATCTTTAGGTTGTTATAGTTATGTGTGAATAAATACGTGCAAAATCCGGTCAACAAGTGGCAGAGGCGGAAAGGGAATTGGGTAAAGATGCCATTTTATTTTTTTATTTTTTTGCGGTACTGGGGATTGAACTGAGGGACATCTGCCTCTGAGCTACACCCCCAGTCCTATTTTTTATTCTTTATTTTGAAACAGGGTCTCACTAAGTTGTGGAGTGCCTCACTAAGTAGCTGAGGCTGGCCGAGAACCCGGATTCTCCGGTCTCAGCCTCCCAAATACTGGGATTACAAGTGTGCGCCACCATGCCCGGCAAAGATGCTATTTTATAATAAGCCACGATTACCTCTGTCCCTTGTCAGGGTGAAGTTATGAGAACACAGTGGTTTGCCATTTGTTATATTTATCCTAATTTTACAAGATTTTTTTTTGGCGGTACTGGGGATTGAACTCAGAGGCATTCTACCTCCAAATTACACCCCCAGCCCTATTTTTAATTCTTTATTTTTGAAATAGGGTCTCAAGTCTCAGAGGGCCTCACTAAGTAGCTGAGGCTGGCCACAAACCTGCGATCCTCCTGTCTCAGCCTCCCAAGTACTGGGATTACAAGCATGGGCCACTACACTCGGCTAGATTTTCTTTTCTTATAATATGCTTGTATTGGTGCATTGTAATTTTACATTGTAATGAGGTTCACAGTGATAGGAGCATACATGCACACAGCACTTGCCGTGTCTTCCTCGAGATCCCCCCCCCCTATACATATTATTGAGATTGGCGGAGATAACTTCTTATAGGTACATAGCATTATTTTGTCGGATTCACAGTCTCCCCCCACGCACACCTTCCTCCCCCACCATCCCCTTGCACTTTTCCACTGGTCTCTCCTCTTTTATCTAAAGTCTTTTGTTTCCCAATTTCTCTCTAGTTTTCACATATGAGAGAAAACATACAACCCTTCACTTTTTTTTTTTTTTTTGCAGTACTGGGGATTGAACTCAGAGGCATTCTACCTCTGAGCTATACCCCCAGCCCTGTTTTTTTTTTTTTTTTTATTCTTTATTTTGAAACAGTGTCTCACTAAGTTGCGGAATGCCTCACTAGGTAGCTGAGGCTGGCCACGAACCCGGATCCTCCAGTCTCAGCCTCCCAATGCTTAGATTACAAGTGTGCGCCACCACGCCTGGCACCCTTCACTTTTTGAAACTGGATAACCTCACTTAGCATAATAATCTCTGGTTCCATCCATTTTCCTGCAAGCAACATCTCCTCCTCCTTCTTCGTGTGTGTGTGTGTGTGTGTGTGTGTGTGTGTGTGGTGTAAGGGATTGAACCCAGGGGCATTCTACCTCTGAGCTATACCCCCAGCCCTATCTTATTTGTTATTTGGAAACAGGGTCTCATTAAGTTGCTGAGAGCCTTGCTAAATTGCTGACGCTGGCTTCACACCTTCCATCCTCCTGTCTCAGCCTCCCAAGTACTGGGACTACAGGTGTGTGCCACCATGCCTGGCTGATTTTGTTCTTCTTTGTGGCTGAGTAAATTTCTATTGTGTGTATATAACACAGTTTTTAATCCATTCATCTTCTGAGGGACACCGAGGCTGATTCCATAATTTGGCTATTGTGAATTGTGCTGCTATAAACATAGCTATGCATGTATCACTGTAACATCCTGACCTTAATTCCTTTGGACAGCGGGGTCACATGGCGATTCCATTCCCAATCTTCTGAGGAACTACCGCACTGATTTCCATGGTGGCTGCCCTTCACAGTAGCTTGTCATTTGCAACATTTATTCTAATTTTACCAGACTTTTTATGCTTAGATTTCTATACATTATAAAGAGTGAAATCTTGTTCTTTATTTTGCTCAGTGTGTGTGTGTGTTTTACAAGGGATTGAACCCAGGGTTATTCTACCTCCGAGGTACACCTCAGCCCTATTTTATTTTTATCTTCAAACAGGGTCTCACTAGGTAGATGAGAGTCTTACTACTTGTGGAGGCTGTCCTTGAACCTGTGATCCTCCTGTCTCAGCCTCCCAAGTACTGGGATTACAAGCGTGCACCGCCAAGCCCAGCTTATTTTGTCAAAATTATAAGGTGACTGCTATAGAAAGAACAGAAATTGTTTGAGGTATGCCTCATTGGCAGAGATGAAAGTTTCTTACCCCAGACTTGCTCCTGGCCTCAGAAGGAGCGACCTGTAGGTCATTTTCAAGGTGCCACTTGCTGACTGGGGGGTGCAGGGGGGGTCTTGAGCTCCTTTCAGTCAGGGGAAGAGAGTGGTAGTAACCAGCCTTCGAGGCTGATACAGGAGAATCATGAATCACAGGTTCAAGGACAGCCTCAGCAACATAGCCAGACTCTCAGCAATCTAGCAAGACCCTGTTTCAAAAAAAAAAGGGGGGCTGAGGTCATAGCTGGGAGCTGAAAGCCCCTGAGTTCAATCCCCAGGACCATACACAGAAATTACTTTTGTCACATAAGATTTGTATATGTTTACAAGATACAGTGTGATAATTCAATACATGTATACAATGTATATTAATTAAATCATAGTAATTAGCATTTCCATCTTCTTAAACATCCATCATTTCTATGTTTTAGGAACCTTCCAACTCTTCTAGTTATTTTGAAATATCTAATAAATTGGTACAGTATAATTGCCTTTCTGTGCTCTAGAACACTAGAATGATTTCCTCCTATTGAACTGTATTTTGGTATCCATTTTCCAGCCTCGCTCTATGGCCCCTTCCCGCTCTCCCTTCTCAGCCTCTGGTGAACACTGTTCTACTCTCTACTAATATGAGACCAACCAAGAAATTGATTCTTTTTTCTTAGTAGAGTATGTTTATTTTTAAGAGTATATTAGCTGGGTGTGGTGGCCTACACTTGTAATCCCAGCACTTGGGAGGTTGAGACAGGAGGATCCGGGTTCGCAGCCAGCCTCCGCTACTTAGTGAGGCACTCCGCAACTTAGTGGGACCCTGTTTCAAAATAAAGAATTTAAAAATAGGACTAGGGGTGTAACTCAGAGGTAGAATGCCCCTGGGTTCAAACCCCAGTACCACAAAAAAAAAAAGTATATTAATTAGCCAGGCATGGTGACAGCACATGCTTGAAATCCCAGTCCTTGGGAGGCTGAGATAGGAGGATCACAGGTTTGAAGCCAGCCTCAGCAGTTTAATACTAAGGCCCTCTAAAACTGAGACCCTGTTTCAAAATAAAGAATAAAACAGGACTGGGGGTGTATCTTGGAGGTAGAATGCTCCTGGGTTCCATCCCCAGTATCACACACACACACCAAAAAAAGTATATTAATTAGTACTAGCACAATAATGCAACGTAACAGAGTGCCCCAAAACTCTGGCGCTCAGTGCAGTCAATCTTCATGACTGCTGATGTGTTCTTATCTGCTGAATGCTGGCTGATCTTGGCTGGCGAGGGCAGCTGGGGTCACTAGGCGGTTTTGCTCTCCTGTAGCTCTGCGAGGCAGCTCTGCTCCACGGGTTTCTCATCCTCCGGGTTGTACTGGGCTTTGCTAGGACTCGCTCTTCTCACTGAGCCCGCAGCAGGGCAGGAGCAAGCAGAAGCATGTGAGGCCCCTCCAGGAGCAGAGTCATTGGCCAAGCTCAAAGCCAAGGGGCAAAGAGGTACGTGCTTCCCAGGTTACCAAGAGGAAGGGTTGCAGCCATCAACTCCACCTACTGCACAGACAGTCAGGGCTAGACGGCCTGCCTGGCTTTTCCGTGGTCTGGTCTCACCCTATGCGTGCAACCCAAACCCTCACTATGAGCTGTTCAGGTGGGACAGAGTTCATGGACCGTGGGAATCTTACTGAAGTCAAACAAGCTTGGACAATGTCGGACAGAAAACTATTTGGACTGCAGGCCAGAGAAGAGGGAGGAATTCTTTAAGCCCATCTGTTATTGGTAGAATGAACAAAACAAACAAGCATTAAACAATTTCTCTTGTAGAAAATAAAAAGATCCTTAGCTCAGAGATCTTTGTAATTTTTCCCCTTTTCTTCTTTCTTCCTTTTCCTTCCTTCCTTTCTCTTTTCTTTCTTTTTTGTTTGCTCTTAGGGGAAAATATTTCAAGGAATTATTTTCTCAGTAAACAAGGTCAACAGTTTATTGTTGTTGGCCAGACTGGATCCTTCCCCACTTCCCCTTTTTGGATTGAGAGATTGACTACAGAATTGAGACCGAGCTACTGTTTTTTTTATTCTTTTTTTGTGTGCGGTTTCTCTGGCTGGAAAATAGCAGCTCTGCATTCTTTCTGTATTCGGTGCACTTCAAAGTTGTGAAAATTTGGATAAAGTACATCAGGGTTATGGGTGTTCCAGATTTTAGGCTTTTTATAACTTCCTCCTATTTCACATTCGTTTTGACCTCGGGTTAAAGGAATGCTTTTGAAAAGAATAATGATTTGATCCTAGCGATGGATGCAGCAAAAATACTGGGGTCAAAAAGTTAAGTTTTTTAAAAAGAAGATGAAGAAGAAGAAGAAGAAAAAGAAGAAGCAAAAACTAGCTTTTGCAAACTTTAAACTTAGGACTGCATGAAATAGGAGACTTTTCCAGCTGTATTCTTATAAAAAAAAAAAAAAAAGTCTGGTGTGAACATATTTTTCAAAGTTTGCCAGAGTAAAAGGTTTGAATTAAGGGAGACCAACTGCTCTGAGCGTTTGCTCATCTTCCCAGTTTCCATGGGTGTATTCTCTGGATTTGACTTTAGTATTTTTACCTATGTATTTTGTTTCTTTTCTTTTCTCTCTCTTCTTTTTTTTTTTTTTGTGATATTGGAGATTGAAATCAGGGGCATTCTATTTCCAAGCTCTATCCCCAGCCCTATTTTTTATTATTTCTTTTGAAACAGGGTCTCACTAAGTTGAGGAGGGCTTCACTACGTAGCTGAAGCTGTCTTTGAACCTGCGATCCTCCTGTCTCGGCCTCCCAAGTACTGGGATTACAAGCTTGCACCACCATGCCTGGCTTGTTTCTTCTTTTTTGGACAAAAAAAAATCAGAATATCTCCGTGTATGTTGGGGTTTAAAAAGTATTACCTAGCCTGGGCGTGGTGGTGCACACCTGTATTCCCAGTACTTGGGAGGCTGAGACAGGAGGATCACAGGTTTGAGGTGTCAGCAAGTAGTGAGACTCTCATCAACCTAGCAAGACCCTATTTCCAAATAAGAAATAAAATTGAAGCCGGGCATGGTGGCGCACGCTTGTAATCCCAGCATTCGGGAGGCTGAGACCGGAAGATCCGGGTTCGCGGCCAGCCTCAGCTACCTAGTGAGGCACTCCGAAACTTAGTGAGACTCGGTTTCAAAATAAAGAATAAAAAATAGGGCTGGGGGCATAGCTCGGAGGTAGAACTCCCCTGAGTTCAATCCCCAGTACCGCAAAAAAAAAAAAAAAAGAAAGAAAGAAAATTGGGCTGAGGGTGTAGCTTGAATGTAGACTGCCTCTGGGTTCAATCTCTAGTAACATAGTACCACTACCACACACACACACACACACAAATATATATATATATTAGGTAATATTTCACTGAGCAGAGAAAAGCAAGTTGCTTCACCTTGCCACAGTGAAAAGGAGTTAAAGTTGGAACAAAGAAGCAAGAAATGGGAAAGGATCTCAGGACTGCCTTCTTTCTCTGGCAACTAGTAACTAGTTGGTCCCCAGAGGAACAGAAGCTGTCCAGATGCCCAGAGCCTGTTTATTGGATTTCATCTACAATTTCCATACTGAAGTAGCTAGTACACCAAGGGTCAGGCAGAACCTGCTAAGTAAAATATTGTTGTTATTATTATTATTGTTTTTTTTTTTTTTTTAGAAGTAGGGATTGACCCCAGAGGCATTCTACTTCCAAGCGACACCCCAGCCCTTTTTATTTTTTATTTTGAAACAGGTTTCTCTAAGTTGCTGAGGCTGGCCTTGAACCTTCAATCCTCTCGTCTCAGCCTTCCAAGTACTGGGATTACCAGGCATGCACCACCCTGCCCAGCAAGATCTTAATTTATGCTTAGGAATATTGTGCAGTTGTTTTAAAGAACAGTGACATTGATTGCAATACTATGACTAAACTTAGGTACTAGCAGTATGCTTAGGTTTAGAATTTGGCAAATGTATTCTATTTCTTACAAATCAAAAGATATTATCGATTTTTTTTTTTTTCTTTTCTTTGCCGTGCTGGGGATTGAATCCAGGGCCTCATGTGTGGTTGGCAAATGCTCTATCACTGAGCCATATCCCCAGCCCCTACAGATCTCCTGTAAATTTACCTGTATTCCCAATGTCTTCTACTACCACTTGGATACTGAGGACATTTCACTGGAGCAATGATGACAGTGTATGACCAAGGCGATCCCTCGGTGTCCCGGAGACACCGTGCCATCCACGGCACCTGTTGCTAGGCGTGCAGAGACGAGTGAAGAAATGGACTTTGCCTTCACCTTGCCACAGTGACAAGTGTAAGATTTGCTTTGTGCTTTTATTTAAATAATTCTTAGGACAGCAAACCGAGGCCAGGAAGGGTGGGTGCACTGGGACCCGCAGCCACACGAACAATCCTGAGGCTCCTTTGCTGGGCGGCCCATTTTCAATCCTGGATAGAGGCTGTTCACGCCATTTTGCCGGCAGGGCGCACAGAGTCAGCAAATGGGGATTAAGCAACAGCTCAGAGCAATTACATCCCAAATGTCTAGTTTATCAGGAGGAATCCAAGTTCAGCTCCTGTTGCTAAAAGAAAAAAATAAAAAGCAGTGCATGTATTACTTACAAGCAAACCTGGGGGCATGCCATCTATTATCAGCAATAAACAGATTTGACTCTTTTCTAAACGAGATTGGCAGGGCCCAGGGGATTTGTCAGCATCCGGATAATCCTCCAATCATCTTCCTGCCCTGCCATGGTAATAGAAAACTGTCAGTAATGAGGCTGGTTAACAATCTTCTTGTCTGGTGCATTAAAGATAATTCCACACAACCCGGAGGGTCTTAACCAAACAGCCTTCGAGATGTGACTCAACGTCGTGATTCTTACCGGGCACCGCCTTCACCCAGGCTGCCGGCTCTGTCACCGTGCTAGAAGCTAGGCCCCCACTTAGTGCAAAATGCAGGCTGGATTTCCAGAGTTTTTAATCCAAGGTGGAATATAGAACCAACACAGAACCCAGTGGCCATAAAGATGCAAAAATGCATATGGTATCATGCTATCCATTTGCAAAGATGTTCCCCTAGGACCAGTTGGTGATTGTAGCTTTGTGAAGGTGACAGTGCAGTTTCTCTTTTCTTCATTTCACCTGATTGTTCAGATAATTTAAATGTGCCATTTTTTAAAAATACTTTTACTGGTGCTTTATAGTCTCACAATATACATGCACACAGTACTTGGTGAACTAAATGTACCATTTTGAACAAATAATACTTATGGTTCAAAAAATACAGCTGTTTAAAAAAAATTTCCTTTTTTCGGTACTGAGGATTGAAACCAGGGTAGGATTCTACCTCCGAGCTACACCCCCAGCCCTATTTTTTATTCTTTATTTTGAAACAGGGTCTCACTAAGTTGCAGAGGGCCTCATTAAGTAGCTGAGGCTGATGGCAAACCCATGATCCTCCTGTCTCAGCCTCCCAAGTACTGGGATTACAAGCGTCTACCACCACGGTATGGTTTTAAAAATTTTAGATTGCAACTGGGTGCGTGGCACATGCCTGTATTCCCAGTACTTGAGAGGCTGAGACAGGAGGATCAAAAGTTCGAGGCTAGCGGCAGCGATTCAGCAAGACTCTGTTTCAAAATAAATAAAAGGGTTGGCGGGGGTGTAGCTCGGAGATAGAATACTCTTGGGTTCAATCCCCACTACCAAAAATAAAAAAGATTCAACACTTTGAGTTCAACGAATATATTTTGAGCATCCGCCGGGGGTGGATCCATCAGGTCCTTGGGACAGATAGGTGAATTAAATAGGTCTCAAACCCTTTCTCCCTCGCATTCAGCGCGCATCATAGTACATTATGGAGCAATCAGAATGCTAGCTTGCTGTAGAAAAGGAAGCGGCGTTGTGGAGGGGTGTGGCGCCACCCTTCGTCTGACGCTAGGGGGAGCTGCGGCGCAGGTTTGGCGGCTGAGATTAGAAAAAACAAAGCCGACCTCAAATCCGGCTCTTTGGTCTTTGGGAGCCGGAAGGAATTTTGGAGGTCACTGGTCTAACTTCCTCAGCTCAGAGCGAGGGAAGCTCGGGCCCGGAAGGCCCACAACGTGGTCGCAAGTTATTCTGCATTTGGCCTAAATCTGAGAGCCGGCCTCTTCCTCTCTCCCCAAGGATCCAGGCGCAGCCTCACCGGTATCAAAGGCGCGGGCGCGGCCCAGGAGGTCGGCCTGACTGTTTTGTGTCAGAGCAGCGGGAGTGCCACTGTTTAAAAATCATTCCACAGAACTTCTAATAGGTCTCTTTCTAAGTGCAGGATTCTGAAGTCTTAAATCCCTGACACCAGCCTGCTCAGCCTTTGAGACTGCTTTGGTGAAAATAACCTACCTGGGCCAGACACCAAAAGGAAGCAAAAGAAAAAAAAAATGGATTCTGATAAAGAGGCTTTGGTGTTTCTACAGGAAGAGTTAAGCGCCTTCATTTTCCTAATCAGTCCTGCTTTTTAGGACTGGAAGGTTATTTAAGTGTTACAGCCAACCCCGGGTTGATTAGATGTTGTTAGCCAACATCTCCTTGTTAGCCTCTGTGCCAAAAGTTGAGCCCATTTGTATTGACAATTTGTTGCCAAATATTCCCAAGATTAAGGTGGAGTTGAGTTTCATTACAATTACAAGATTGTGTGGTTAAAATGTAACTTATTTCCAGTCCACAGATGGGGTTTGTCAGAAGGCACCATTGGCTAAGGCTTGAGATTCTGGGACTGGGGATACAGCTCAGCAGTAGAGAGCCTGCCCTGCTTGCACGAGGCCCTGGGTTCTACTCCCAGCATCAGACGAAAAAGTAAAATTAAACATTCATTCCATTTACAGTATGGAGCCCGCTGAGTTCTTTCCAAAGACTTTCCTGTTCAAGCTCCATCACAGACCTCTTGTTCCCTGCCCCTGGGACACTGGAGTTAGAGCGTCCTTTTTACAAGTGTATTTAATCGAAGTTTTACGTGGCATGGGAGACTTCAGAAATGAAGACCCAAAGACCTCAGAATTGATTTTATGCTTCGGTTGCAAGAGGAGTGGACAGCCATGGAGACATGTGATTGGATAAAAGGGCAAGGTCCAGCAGTAACAGACAGAGGGGAAGAACCCAGCAATGCCTGTCTGCTCAGATTCTTCTCAGCCTCTCTGTGAAGCTTTTTTTTTTCTCCTGGGTTTAGGGCAGGACCCATCTGGAATGAGGGCTTTTCAAACAAGAAGGGAGAGAGTAACCTTGGCAGGTTTTATGACTTGCTTTGTGGGAGCAGTTTCTGTGAGCTGCACTGGGGAAGAGGAATTCTGGATTTTGCAAATTGCTTTGGTAGGGGGGACAGGGCCAGGAGCTAGGAGGACAGGAGAAGGTCAGAGGAGAAGTTGTTCCTGAGACGCTTCTGTTCTCTGACAGTTCAAAGTACTCAGCACGCCAAGGCACCCTTGGTACCCTAAGGTCCTGGGCCCTGACACACCCACCACCCAGCGTCAACAAGGGCCAGTGTTGATTGACATTCTGGTCTCCTCTGTTGCCACCCCGAGCCCATTATGCTGTAGACATTTGATGTTTCTAACCCTGTACACACCTCACACCCGCCCCCCTTCTTTCCCAAACCCCTGCTAGGTTCCTACCCCACCAGACTGCCAGCTCACCAGGATATCAGAGATCATTCACCCTGTGCAATTGCATATATCCTTTGGGTGAGTAGATGCTTTTCTTCTCTTTCCCATTTTTTAAAAATATGCTTTTATTGGTGCATTATAGCCTTACATCATAATGTAAATCGTGTTGACAGGGATATACAGGCACACAGCACTTCGTAGACCTCTCACCCCAGCTACCATCTCCCCCCTTCCCATACGGAGTACTGAGATTGACGCTGGTAAGTTCATGTATGTACACACAGTCGATGGCAGTAATTTCATGAATGAACCTCCATCTTTTTTTTTTTCTTTTTGCAGTACTGGGGATTGAACCCAGGGGCATTCTACCTCCGAGCTACACCCCCAGCCCTATTTTTTTATTCTTTATTTTGAAACAGGGTCTCACTAAGTTGCGGAGTGCCTCACTAAGTTGCTGAGGCTGGCCTCGAACCTGGATCCTCCAGTCTCAACCTCCCAAGTACTGGGATTACAAGCATGCGCCTCCACGCCTGGCTTAATGAACCTCAGTCTTCTCCCTCCCCTTCCCTTAGAACACCTCCCTGGCTCCACTGAGGTTTCTCCTCCATTATCTGGAGCCCCTCTGGTATCCCAATTACTCCCTAGCTTGTTCATATTAGAGGAAATGTATGACCCTTCACTTTCTGTGGTTGGCTAATCTCGCTAAACATAACTTTTCCAGGTCCTTCCATTTTCTTGCAAATGACATAATGTTGTCCTTTATTGCTGAGTAGAATTCCACTGTGTGTATATCCCATCATGTTGTAATCCGTTCATCTGCTGGTTCACCTGGGTTGGCTCCATAATTTGGCTATCGTGAATTGTGCTGCTATGAACATGGGTATGCCTATATTACTTTAATTCTCTGATTCCGGCCCCTATGGAGAAATACCCAGATCATATGGTGGATCCATTCCCAGTTTGCTGAGGAAGCTCCACACTGATCTCCATAGCGGATGAACTAATTTGCAATCCCATCAACAGTGTACAAGAGTTCCAACTTCCCCACATCCTTGCCAACATTTATTGCTTTTTTACTTCTTGATGATTTCCATTCTGACTGGCGTTCGATGGAATCTCAGTGAGGTTTTGGTTTGCATCTCCCCGATTTTCTTGTTCTTTTCAGTTTGACTAGCCTCAGAGGAGGAACTCTGGATCTCTTTATCCTAGCCAGAAATAGGCCCCCAAATCTATACACTACAGGAAGAAAGTGACTAAAGCTTTATTTTAATACATTAAGCATTAGAAGACAGTTCTTAAAACCCACGCATTAGTAATGTCATGGAGAAGCGCAACAAAACTACATATAGCTGTGATTCCTTCTAGCAGAAAGGGAAAGAGATTGAATAGTTAGCAAAGGAGTCAGGGCAGGACCTATGTCGGGTCCCAGGCGCTTTTAATACAGATACCTATGGCAGTTCTCAGAACTATAATGAGGCTGGTGGGACATTTTCATCTTGTATTTATTAGATGGCTGCTAGCTATGAGTCACTGAGCCGGGTGCCAGGGCCACAGTAGTAACAAGCCGTGCAAGGTCTCTGTTCTCAAAAAAAAAAATTACAGTTGAGGGCTGCAACCAGCACCCTTTTCCCTGTGAGACTGCCCCTTGGGAGGACAACACTGCATCCCATAAGCCCGCCCGGCAGAAGGGCAGGAATCCCGGGCCCGTAAATCCACAGACATGAATATGTTGTGAGCATGTGATCAGCTGCTGTGACCATAAAATAGACGGGGGAAGAGGCCCCTGCAGGCCCCTGCGAGTGGGTGGCACAAAGGCTGAACGTCCTGGGGGGTGAGAAGGTGTAGCCATGAGCCTTCTGGAGACCGGGAACAGCATGTGTGCAGGTCCCAAAGAGGGCGAAAGCAGAGTGAACTTAAATTCACAGAAAGAGCCGGGCATGGTGGCGCACACTTGTAATCTCAGTACTGGGGGGAGGCTGAGACAGGAGGATCACAGGTTCACAGCCAGCTTCAGCAACTCAGTGAGACCTTATTTAAAAATAAGAAAGGCTGCGGGGATAGCTCAGAGGTAGAATGCCACTGGGTTCAATCTCCACCATGGGGGTGGGGAGAAGCTAATGGAAAAATTCCATTATGAACACAATATTGAAGTTTTAAAGACAGGATGGTTGTGCCCATTTTCCCTTTGCCTCGGGCTCCAGTCTGGGACTAAGGGGAATACAAGAGAGAGACTGATCCTCAGGGGAGGCAGGGGAGAGAAATGCTTTCAGGTGTAGATACAGAGAATGAATGAAACAAAGCCACAGCTGCATAAAAGCAAAATGAAAAGATGACTGGTAGGAAGGGGACCGGGCCAGCCAGTGGGGCGCCTCTGGGTGGGGCTGGGTGCGGAGGGGAAGGAGGGCAGGGCCGGCCACTGGTGTGAACCTTGAGAGTTCTCACAGCTGCGACAGTGGAGGGCTGTGCTAGCCACCGGGCTCCCCCGTCTGCCTTCCTCTGCCCAGAGAGCAGGCTGCTCTGACCCTATTACTGGCACCCAGGATATGTTCCAGAATGGAGCCTTCCCACTTTGTCTGAGCACTCCTAGATTGCCAACGGAGGCCTGTGTGTGCTGGGCTTGTGTTAGGTGTTAGGAGGTTTTTGGTTTTGTTTGCGGTACTCGGGATTGAACTCAGGGGCATTCTACCTCCGAGCTACACCCCTAGCCCTAGTTTTTTTATTCTTTATTTTGAAACAGGGTCTCACTAAGTTGCCGAGGGCCTCACTAAGTAGCTGAGGCTGGCCACGAACTCAGATCTTCCATCTCAGCTTCTCAAGTACTGGGATTACAAGCATGCACCACCATGCTTGGCTGTTAGGAGGTATTTTAACAATAAAAACAGCAAAAAAAAAAAAAAAAAATTCCCAGAAAATTTGTTCTGGGAAAATGCAAGTTTTCTCAACTGTCGCTTAAAAATACTCAGAAGCTACAGTATGTAACACGACAGTAATCCCAGTACTTGGGAAACCGAGGCAAGAGGATCCCAGGTTCAAGGCCAGTCTCAGCAACTTAGCAAGATCCTATTTCTTTTTTTTTTTTTTTTTTTTTTTTGCTGTACTGGAGATTGGACTCAGGGGCATTCTACCTCCGAGCTATACCCCCAGCTCTATTTTATTTTTTTGTGTGTTTTTGTTTTGTTTTGTTTTTGCGGTACTGGGGATTGAACTCCGAGCTACACCCCCAGCTCTATATTTTATTCTGTATTTTGAAACCGAGTCTCACTAAGTTGCGGAGTGCCTCACTAGGTAGCTGAGGCTGGCTGCGAACCCAGATCCTCCGGTCTCAGCCTCCCGAATGCTGGGATTACAAGCGTGCACCACCACGCCCGGCCGCAAGATCGTATTTCAAAACAAAACAAAAATAAAATAAAATAGGGTTAGGGATGTAACTTGGAGGTAGAGAGCCCCTGGGTTCAATCCCAGTACCAAAAATCAAACCAAAACAAAAAGAAAAACAAAGACCCCAGAAGCAAAGGGGGAGGTGGATTCGGTGACCAGAGAAACCTCAGGGGGAGCCATCTCTGCAGGTCCTCGGCTCTGTTCCCACGGAGAGAATGTCCTGAGGGCTAGCACAGTCCCGGCCCAGACCTGTGGGTGACCTTGGGCTTCGCCTCTACTGCCAGCGCGGGGAGGGGCAGGCGCACAGAGGGGAGGGCGTGGCCAAGGCGGCGTGGGCGTGGTCAGGGCGGGGCTAAGCGGAGGCTTGTAGGTCTGGGGACGAGGCGGGGCTAAGTGGAGACGAGGCGAGGAGAACCAGGGGAGGGGCGTGGCCTAAGGGGAGAAGGGGCGTGGAGATCTGAGGCCGGGGCGGGGCTGAGAGGAGAAGGGGCGGGGCTCAGCGGGGCCGGGGCGGGCCCGCACGTCGGGAAGATGGCGCTACGTCTGCTTCGGAGGGCGGCGCGTGGAGCGGCGGCGGCGCTGCCCAGGCTGTGAGTGCAGGTCCCTGTCCCCGCCGCCGACCCGGTTCTCCCAGGATCGGGTCCCGGTGCAGCCCCGCTGGCGGCGGCGATTGCCCGGAGCCCTCGCGGGAAGCCCGGCAGGAGCACCATGCGCCCTCCGCGCGGGCTCGACCTCGCCAAGGTCGCCTGCTGCCGGTGTCTGCCCCGGGAGGGCCGGTGCATGGACCCGGAAAATGGGTACAAGTACAAAGGCGAGGTGCCCGGACTCTGTCAGCCCCTGTAAACAAAACCACTCGCCCCACAGTGTCACCCAGGAACGCGGTCTGCACCCGGGGGCCTGGAGGGGTCTCTGAGGGGTGGTCCCTTGAGTGACAACCTCCTCCTTCCGTTTGCTTAGCACAGACCTCCCCAAACGTTGATCTCTGGCCTAAAAAGATCACATACTGTAGGATTCCAATTATAGGACATTCTGGGAAAGGCGAAATATAGAGATGGTGACATGATTGCTTGCCAGGAGCCTGGGAGGAAGGGGTGGAATAGCTGAAGCAGACACCTGACTCGCCTAAAAGTTACTGAGGGTCCCAAAGAGCTTTTGCTTTTATATCCATGTTTACAATATTAGGAATAAAACTTTAAAACTATTTCTTCATTTTGAAATAATCTGTTAAATTTTTAACACAAATGACATTTAATGAAAAGAAAAACTATGTTTATAATTTTTTTTTTTTTCGTTTTCCATTTTTTTTTTTCTTTTTGGTGCTAGGGATTGCTCCTAAGGCCTTGTGCATGCTGGGCAAGTGCTGTACTACTGACCTACATCCTTGCCCCCCCCCCCCTTTTAAAGTAAGAGTGTAATGGTTTTATTTATTTATTTACTTACTTATTTATCTTTGTGGTGCTACGGATTGAACTGAGGGGCATTCTATAGGTCTGAGCTACACCCCCAGACCGATTTTATTTTTTATTTGGAACAGGGTGTCACTCACTAAGTTGCTGAGGCTGGTTTTGAACCTGCAATCATCCAGTCTCAGCTTCCCAAGTACTGGGATGACAGGCAGGCACCACCCTGCCTGGCTGGTTTTTATATTTTTGGAAAATTCTTTGGCTTACTCACGGACAATCGGAGTCTCATATCAACTGTTTTGGAAGCAATATTTGAATGATTCTGGGCTCTGCAGATGCCGTTACTACTTGAAAAAGGAAGGATCAAGCGGGGTCTCAGGGACCTTCTGGTCACACTGGGAGAGCTCCTGGTGCATACGCATGCATGATCGAAGTGTTTTCCCTGAGCACTGTGTGAAGAAGTAGGGAGTCTCTGAAGGCCCTATAACTGGCAGTGGCATAGCCAATAGCCAAATGTATGGTTCCCAGGCCAGAACCTTGCACATCTGTGTGCTCTGTGCTTCATGGCTCACACAGGTCCCCTGACGGGACTGATGTCGCCAACTCTAATCCATCACTACATACGTGGACCACTCCAGCCCCAGCCCTGCGTTTCTTTCTCAATTTCCACTCCCTAGGGAGAAACCTGGCTCCACCACCCACCACTCATTTGCTTAATGGTTCAGTTCCATCATACCTAGGCAGCTGTATCAAGATTGCTAACCTGAACTCCTTGGGAAAGAATTTTATCCATTGGAGTACTTACATGCACTTGCTTTCCCTTCAGTCTTATGAGCATCACTTATTTCCAGAGTTACTTAACAGCAGCACCTTTTTCTGCCTGTTCCTCTCAGGTGCTTTTGTCATAGTCCTCATTCTTTCCCAGGATCCCTCTACCTCCCAGATATTATTATTATTCTTTTTTTTTTTTTTTTTTTTTTTTTTTTT
>PVLC010007366.1:19092-35651 GCA_004027655.1 Graphiurus murinus | reverse complement strand
TAGGTTGCTGAGAATCTCACTAAGTTGCTGAGGCTGGCCTCAAGCTTGCAATCCTCCTGTCTCAGCCTCCCAAGTACTGGGATTACAGGTGTGTGCCACCATGCTCAGCTCCCAGACATTTTTTAATTACAAATATTGAGGTTCACTCTCGGTGCTGCAAGGTTCTATGGGTTTTGGCAAATCACATGTCATATATGTATCTATCATTGTGTTATTATAGAATCAGACAGAATAGCTTTTTTTCCCTAAAAATTCCGTGCTTCAGCCATTCACCCACATCCCTTCCTCCCAGGCCCCTGGCAAGCAGTCATGTCATCGTCTCTATATTCTGCTTTTTCCAGAATGTCATATAATCGGAATCCTGCGGTATGTGGTCTTTTTAGACTGGGTTCTTCCATTTCACAATAGGCATGGAAAATTCCTTCAGATCTTTTCATGGTTTGATAATTCATTTGTTTTTATCGTTGCATAATATTTCTTTGTGTATAGATGTACCATCGTTTGCTTTATCCATTTACCTGTTGAAGGACATTTTGGTTGCTTCTAGTTTTTGTTGATTAGTTGAAACCTGATATATATGTTTGTGTGTAGGTTTTTGTGTGAACATAAGTTTCTTTTTCTTCTTCGAGATGGGGGTCTTGCTGGGTTGTCCAGGCTGACCTTAAACTCACTCTCTTATTGCTTCCACCTCCTGAGTAACAATTGACAGGTGTGTGCCATGGTGCCCACTCCAACATATATTTTCAAGTAAGTTGGAATGCCTAGGAGTATGATTGATTGTTGCATTGTTTGGTAAGATTACATTTAGTTTTACAAGAAACCACCAAACTGTCTTCCCAAGTGGCTGTGCCATCTTACATTTCTGCCATCGATCAATGAGAGTTCCTCTTTTCTCCACATTTTTGCTGGTGTTGGGTGGTGTCAGTTAAAAAAAAAAAGCAATACCCTTTGTAATAGGTGTTTAGTGGTATCTTGTTTTAATTTGAAAGTTCATCAGATGATGTTGAACATCTTATCGTGTGCTTCTTGGCCATCTGTATATATTCTTTGGTGAAATCTGTTCAGATCTTCTGCCCATTTCTTAATTGGGTTGTGTGATATTGTGATATAATAAGAAATATATATTTGGTCCCTGTCACTGTTTCCTGGCACATAGCTCCTAAAACTCTTGGAATCTCCAGGGTGATAAGAGTATTTCGTATGCTAATGAGATGACTGGGGGGGGGAGGGGTGGGGGCAGCTATTGAGCTTTAGGATAGGCTCAGCCACCACAGAGACCTAGGCGTGATTGGAGGGTTGGAATTTTAAACCACACCCCCAACCTCTGGGGAGGGGAGGGGGGCTGATGGTTGAGTTGATCACCAATGGCCAATGATATAATCAGTCAATGACAACACCTCCATAAAAATCCAAAGGGCAGTGTTTGGAGGGCTGAACACTTGGAAGTTTCTGGAGGGGGCTGTGCATGGAGAGGGTGAGGAAGCTGCACCCCTCCCCCATACCTGGCCCTAAGCATCATCTGTGTCCTTTGTCATATCCTTATAACAACCCAGTACATGTGCCTCCCTGAGTTCTGTAAGCTGTCCTAGCAAATTCATTGAACCTGAGGACAGGTGTCTTAGGAACCGCAGACTTACAGCCAGTAGGTCAGAAATGCAGGTAAGACAACTGAGGGTTTTCAAATTGCATCTGAAATGGGGGCCACCTCTCAGGGCTGAGCCCTTAACCTGTGGGATCTGATGCTAAGTCCTGGTGGGAAGGGTCAGAATGGAATTACGGGGTGCTCAGTGGGGGTCTGCAGGAGAAAAGGATTGCTTGTGTGGGGGAAACACCACACACATTTGGTCAAAGTGTTCTGTGCTGTGCTGAGAGAGTGAAAGTAGAAAAGACACCTTGGTTTGTCCTGTGTCTTAACAGCCACACCACCGAGTGAGTGACTAGAGGTGGAAGAGCTTGTCTCCAAACACTTCTGGGGGGGTGTCACCTCATCCCTCTTTGCCTGTTTCCTCGGATTTATTTATTTGTACGGGGGCTTGGACCTAGTACAATGTCTCTACTTGGTTAGCTTAGCTGCCACACGGAGATTTCCTCAAATGCTGGGACTTGGTGTCTCCTAGCATTTGTCAGGGGATTCTGGGTGTAAGTTGGGGAATGTCCAGAATTCAGCCTACAGTTTACAACTCTGCCTGTGCCTCACATTCTGCTTGCACAGAAACAGAAGGTTAGTCAGACGGGAGAACCTAAGGTCTTCTCGAGTTTTCCCTGAGCATGTACATAGCCCGGGCATGCACACCCCCTACACACATGCATAGCATCCTCGAATCTTTTTTTTTTTTTTTTTTTTTTTTTTTTAATTTTTTTTTTTTTTCGGTACTGGGGGTTGAACTCAGGGGCTTTCTACCTCTGAGCTATACCCCCAGCCCTATTTTTTATTCTTTATTTTGAAACCGAGTCTCACTAAGTTGCGGAGTGCCTCACTAGGTAGCTGAGGCTGGCCACGAACCCGGATCCTCTGGTCTCAGCCTCCCGAATGCTGGGATTACAAGCGTGCGCCATCACGCCCGGCTGCATCCTCGAATCTTAGTCATACGTCAGAGCTTTCCAAAGCCCCCCTATGATATCTGGTTCTCCAGCTTTTCCTTGTAAGCTTTTTATGGTTAGCCTCTTCCTGGCCCCAACTGTTATCCTCCATTTCAGGTAGCTGTGATGTTAAATAGTTGATTCTGAGCTGGGCATGGTGTGTAATCCCAGTATTGTATTTGGGAGGCTGAGACAGGAGGATCCTGGTTCGAGGCCAGCCTCAGCTACTTAGTGAGGCCCTCTGCAACTTAGTGAGACCCTGTTTCAGAAATAAAGAATAAAAAATAGGACTGGGGGCATAGCTTGGAGGTAAAATACCTCTGAATTCAATCCTTAGTACCAAAAAAATTTAAAAAAATAAAAATAAATAAATAGATAGTTGATTCTGATCATTTTGACAAATGACCTCAGGAAAAGTGTTGTTTCCCCTGAGTGAACATGGAGTCAGGTTAAATAGAGCCTTGCAAGCGGGGTCCTCTAGGGAAACACCAGAAGGTCACATCGGGACGTTCTCTGGGCTTGGGCTTTGAAAGAGCTCTAATCCTGTTCTTTCCTCCTTGATTGGCTGCCAGGCGGCTGGTGAGGGGGCTGTTGGTTTTCAAAGCTACCATAAAGCTGGGAAGAAGGGTAGATAAAACATCCAAAATTTGCTGTTCTGAGATTCATCCATTTTTCTTTTCTTTTTTCTTTTTGCAGTACTGGGGATTGAACTCAGAGGCATTCTACCTCAGAGCTATATCCCCAGCCCTATTTTTTATTCTTTATTTTTGAAACAGGGTCTCACTAAGTTGTGGAGTGCCTCACTAGGTAGCTGAGGCTGACTGCAAACCCGGATCCTCCAGTCTCAGCCTCCCAAATGCTCGGATTATAAGCATGCACCACCATGCCCGGCTCATCCATTTTTCTTGAATAAATAGTCCCAACATTATGGCAAGCCTTTGGCTAATACTGAGAGTTTTGTAAAGGTTGAGTCTGACCACTTTTGCCAATATTCTTAGTGCTTGACAAAAGATATTATTATTATTTTTTTCTTTTATAGTACTGGGGATTGAACCCTGAGGCATTCTACCTCTGAGCTACACCCCCAGCTCTATTTTATTTTTTATTTGGAAACAGGGTCTCAGTAAGTGGTGGAGGGCCTCACTAAGTAGCTGAGGCTGGCCACGAACCTGCGATCCTCCCGTCTCAGCCTCCCAAGTACTGGATTACAAGTGTGCGCCACCACACCCGGCTGGTCCCTCTCATTTTGTAGTGCCAGGGTAGAGAGGAACTTGATAAAGAAAAAAATAAAAACCCACCTGAAGACATTTTAGAGAGGAACCAAGTACAAGTTAAATATGGGCCACACCGGATAAACCAGAGGGGACCGACAGCATGTAAGCAGCCAGCAGGACTGTGGGAAGGGGCGACCTGTGTGGGGTCCCAGTGGGCCTCTGTGTAGGGTTGGTCTCATCTTGAAGCTTTCTGAGGCCCTGGGTTCAGCCCCTGGCACCACAAGCAACACAAACCACAGCTGGGCTGAAGAGCAGGAGCTGCATGTGGTAGCTGGGCCTGAGTTGGAAGATGCAGGTGTGTGTGTGTGTGTGTGTGTGTGTGTGTGTGTGTGTGTGTGTTGTGTAGCGTGCCTCATGAAGAAGGAGTTCCTGCAGGGGCTGTCTGCTAGTGCCCAGCTGTGCCACATTTGCTCAGTGGCATTCCTCCACCAGCCCCGGGCTCTGCTGCAGCTGGGCAGTGTTTGTGCTCTTACCATACCATCACCTGGTTGTGCAGTTTTGCTGGGGACCAGAGCATCTGTGTGCGTGCAGGCCTAGAGTCTACCAGGTCGCCCAGATTGCTCCTGCACCAAGGCGAGCCTCGGACCTGCCGATGAACTTCTGATGGGCGCGCCCCTGTCTCCGTCCTTGGCCTTTGGATCCAGAGGGGCAGCAGGGATGGTTTCTGTTACAGTCAGATATAGAATAGTAGCCGGGCGTGGTTGCGCATGCTTGTAATCCCAGCATTTGGGAGGCTGAGACCGGAGGATTCGGGTTTGAGGCCAGCCTCAGCTACCTAGTGAGGCCCTCCGCAACTTAGTGAGACCCGGTTTCAAAATAAAGAATAAAAAATAGGGCTGGGGGTGTAGCTCGGAGGTAGAATGCCCCTGAGCTCAATCCCCAGTACTGCAATAATAATAATAATAATAATAATAATAATAATAATAATAATAATGCCCCTGAGTTCAATCCCCAGTACTGTAGAAAAAAATAAAAAGATATAGAATGGCCCCTTGAAGAGCTCATAATTGGCATTCGGAGCTGATGTCATGGAGTCTTGAGGGTTGCAATCCCAGCAGTGGATAAGCCCATGGTAATGGATTTATCTGGGCGGAGGCCTGGCCTGGTCGGGCGTGGCTGGAGCAAGGTCCCTGGGGCTGCAGCCCTGGGTCCCTCTGGTCTTTCTCTGTTTCTGACCTCCATGATGTCAGAGCAAAGCCTTTCCCTCTCCCTCTCTCGGCTTCCTGTCACCACCGCACCCTGAGATCCTCGTCCCCGGCCTCCTGTGGACTCAACCTGAAACCGCGAGCCAATACGTCCTCCTTCCTCTGAGTTCCGTGGCCAGGTCTTTGGATGATAGCAATGAGAATGCGGACAAAGACAGATTCCTTACACATACTTTATCCCACGTGACTTTACTCTGAAACCATGGCCACCGAGAAGGCCGTCCTTAGAACTCTCCCGCGGGCCCCGGTTTGCAGATGTTTGAGAGCGACATAGCCCTTAATCCCTCTAGAAGTACTCCACATGGCGAGCAGCACACCAGGAGCCTGCAGGTAGAGGACTCTCCAAAGTGACGTTTAAGTTGAGAAGTGAGCACGTAAGCCCGGCGGTGGGTGAGCCTGGTCAAAGACATGACAGATGTCACCGAGGTAGTGTCCATGCAGAAGCTGACATCACACGGCATGGGCAGTTTCTCCAGCCATGGCTTTGGAGCAGCCACGGTCTGATTGTTGTCATTTCTGAACACAGCCTTTGGTCACAGTTCCCCTGACTACCCGTGGTGGTGGCTGCTCTGTAGGAGCTGCCATTCTGAGTAGGAATTCCTTTGGGGATGTCCACAGGTGACCTGGCTGAAATTTTAGGAATGCAGGTGTCTAAGAAGGCCCAGAGGAAAGCCAGGCATGGTGGCATGCACTTGTAATCCCAGTACTTAGGAGGCTGAGACGCGACGATCTTAGGTTTGGGGCCAGCCTCAGCAACTTAGCAAGGCCCTCTGTAACTTAGTTAAACCCTTTTTCAAAATAAAAAAAGTAAATGGGGCTGGAGATATAGCTCAGAGGTTGAACACCCCTGAGTACAATCCACAGTACCACAAAAAGAAAGATGAATGAATGAATAAATACCCAGAGAAGAAAGCTAGGATCTTGGGAAAGCTAGGATCCTACAGTTAGGTATTAGGAATTTTTCTTTCTTTCTTTCTTTTTTTTTTTTTGCAGTACTGGGGATTAAACTCAGGGGTATCTGGCTTTTTTTTTTTTTTTTTAAAGATGTGAAGAGTTGCCGGGCATGGTAGCACACGCTTGTAATCCCAGTACTTGGGAGGCTGAGACTGGAGGATCCGGGTTCACGGCCAGCCTCAGCTACCTAGTGAGGCCCTCTGCAACTTAGTGAGACCCTGTTTCAAAATAAAGAAGAAAAAATAGGACTGGGGGTATAGCTCGGAGGTAGAGTGCCCCTGGGTTCAATCCCTAGTACCGCAAAAAAAGAGAAAGATTTGTTAATTGTAAAACCAATGTGCTTTCTTCCTGCCCCTGAACACAACAGTTGCCGCTGTGTTCTGTCGATCCACAATGCTCATTTATTCTACATTGCCCATGAGCTCAACAGGTTCAGTTTAGGATTTTATTAGGCAATAAAGAAAATATTGAGGAAATGGTATTTGTGTTTTCATATAGGTCACTTGGGTACGAATTTAAATCCATTGTAATTTAAACAGGTTTTATTTATTTCATGTTGTTCTGTGACTGTTTTATGGTTATTGCTATGGTTTGAGTGTATTCCCTAAAAGCTCGTGTGTTGGAAATTTAATCCCCACAGCAACAGTGTTGAAAGCTGGGGCCTCCAAGAGGCAATTGGGTCATGAGATTCAGTCCTTCCTTTCTTCTTCTTTCTTTTTTCCCTCTCCATTATATACCAGATTTAGAATAGCTTTTAATTTGGCTGCTTTGATTTTTTGTTTGGTTTCTATTTGAGTCTAGGGGCATTGGTGATGTTGTCTGTTGTTCCACCCAACTCTAGCATGTATATATTCATGTGTGTTTACTGCAGATGCTCATTTAGTCTGTTTCCAAAGGTTTTTTCCTTGGGAAATGCAAAAGTAAATGTTCCTATGCTCAAATCTTTGGATACACTTATATCCACAAAAGTTTCTTTCTTTCTTCTTTTCTTTTCCTTTTCCTTCCTTCCTTCTTTGCCTCCTTTCCTTCTTCCCTCCTTCCTATTTCCTCCCTTCCTTCCTTCCTCCCTTCCTCCCCTCCCCTTCCCTCCCCTTTTTTACCCTCTCCTCTCCTCTCCTCTCCTTTTCTTTCCTCATGGTTCTGGGGATTGAACCCAGGAGAAGTTGACATCCAAGCAGCTGAGGACCTTGCTAAGTTGCTAAGGCTGACCTTGAACCTGTGATCCTCCTATCTCAGCCTCCCAAGTACTGGTATTACAGGTGTGTGCTGCTGCACTCAGCTCAGAGGTAACTTTCTGTATGTGAACTTGCTGGGTCAAAGAGTGAAGTTTGACTCTTGTCAATGCTTGTTTTTCAAGTCACCTCGCAGAACGGGTATATCCATATATCCCTGGACTGATGTCACCTCTTGGAGGCTCATCTGTCCATTTTCCTTGGCATTAGCAGGTCCATGTATAGTAGAATAAGTACCTAAACTCTGAAGAATTCCAAAGATAACTTTCCACTCTTGCTTACCCCACGCCTCCCCAGTCAAATGAGGGTCACACTTAGTGGAAGATTGTGTCCACTCTTAAATTCGAAGTTCTATATTGCTTTAAAAACTGGTCCTTTTTTTCTTATTTCTAATAAGGGCCTCTCTGTAGACCTTTTAAAAGTTGATGTGGTCATTAAACATCATTACCACATAAGCTCTACTGCCTTGGTTTGGAAGCAGATCAGGCTTGTTTGAAAGCACTTATGCTTATGTTTCTTCCTATTTAATCTCACATTCTTCTTTGTTAGAAGGAAGATATGCCCATATCATTTTATGGACAAGAGCAAAAGTTTAAGATAAACAAACCTCAAGCCGGGCGTGGTGGCACACGCTTGTAATCCCAGCATTCGGGAGGCTGAGACCGGAGGATCCGGGTTCGCGGCCAGCCTCAGCTACCTAGTGAGGCACTCCGCAACTTAGTGAGACTCGGTTTCAAAATAAAGAATAAAAAATAGGGCTGGGGGTATAGCTCAGAGGTAGAATGCCCCTGAGTTCAACCCCCAGCCGCAAAAAAACAAAAAACAAAAAACAAACCTCAAACTCCCATGTCAAGTGCAGTTTGGCCCCAAGGCACTGGAGGGCGCTCTAGCAACAGGAGTCATAACCTGTCTGGGCAGCCTGGACCTGCCCCCTTAACAAACTGGCAGCTTTGGAAAGGGTAGGTTGGTTGGTTTTCTTGTTCATTTTTTAATACAAATGAAAGACACATGGATGGTAGAAGAAATATCTCTATACTACCCTATAAATGGTCCTTTTAAAAGTTTTTAGGAAACTTAAGAAGTAGTTCTGTGCTCCAGCCCCTCTTATTACCTCCTCTCTCTCTGCCTCCTGCAGCCTCCCTGGGCTTCGTCTGCAGTGGGTGTCCCCAGCTTGGATCACTCTGTCCCTTCAGTCTCAGAGAGGTCTTCCTTGACCACTCTGCATAATAGTACTGACCCCAGCACTACCAGCCTAAGGTGTTCTCCATTGTCTTATTTCCACCAGAAATATTATGTGCTTATTTATTTACTGTCTATCTGTTACCTCTTCCAGCCCCCAAATATTCATGAAAGCATACTTGGTCTGTTCATTCTATTGCTGTTACATACCCTGAACGTCACCTGACCTGGCAGATTCTTTTCTTTCTTTCTTTTTCTTTTTCTTTTTTTTTTTTGTGGTACTAGGAATTGAACTCAGGGGCATTATTCTACCTCCGAGCTACACCCCCAGTCATATGTTATTCTTTATTTTGAAACGGGGTCTCACTAAGTTGCAGAGGGCCTCACTAAGTAGCTGAGGCTGGCCGTGAACTGGATCCTCCTGTCTCAGCTTCCCAAGTACTAGGATTACAAGCATGCAACAACATGCCCGGCTTGACAGATCCTTTTCATTGCTATGCAAATCTTCAATTGCCCTGACTGCATTCTTTTCTTTGTTTCTAAGCAAAGCATTCACTCTCCCTTCTGCCATCTTACTGTCTTCCACAATACCATCTCTCTGGGTCCAACTCTACAAATGCCTTTCTGGCCAATCTGCAAATCTATGATCTCTCTCTGCTTTGCTCTCTGCTTCTGAAATTCATTGTACAATTGGCTGAAGGTGGACATCCATATCCATAATACAGTTTGGATACTTTGCTGTCTTGAGATTTTCTCTGCCAGTTTCATCAGCCCATCATCTTGAAATTTGGCCTCATGAAAAGTTTTAGATACAAGAAAAATACCAATAAGTTCTTTGTCAGAATATAACATGTGTGGCCTCTACTCCATTTTTCTATGGAGTCCTCTTTGCCCTCTGAAATCTCCTCAGCATAATCTCTACCATCTGCCCTTTCTGTCTGCCTTTCTATCCGCATTCAGGACCTTTCAACTTTCTCTCACAAACCAGTTCCAAAGACTCACCATCCAATGGTCACACTTAGATACAGCAGTGACTCCACTCCTATGATACCAATTTCTGTCTCGGTCAACATTCTTACTGCTGTAATCCAAACAACTGACCACACAACTCCGAGGAGATTTATTTGCTCACCGCTTTTGAAGATTTCAGAGGTTCAGTCCATGTCAGACTGGGTCTGAATTGCTCAGGACACGGTGGCGGGAAGCAAAGAGAGGGAAAGAGCAAGGGCTCTGTTTTCACATCTTGGAGGCTGGAAGCTAGAGATAGAGCAGGGGGAGGAGAAGCCTTATATAATCCCCAAGGTCACACCCTCATGGAGTGCTCCTCAGCAATCAAGCCCCACTTCCCACATAGTTGCTTACACTCCTTGAGGCCTCGGGAACATTATAAATGCAAACCATTACACCATTCTAGCGGGTGTGATGAGTTATCTCATGAAGATTTCTTCTAAATCATGTTTAAGTCACAGATCAGTTCATTTCATTGCTCTGCTTGATATCTTTCCTGTTGCACTTGTGATTAACTCCAGCACCTTCCTTGGACACTTGGAGTGTGTGTGATCATGCCTCTCCACCTCTTATATCTCCTTTCACTCTCCCAACATACTCCATACACCCAGCATCATGCTTCTCCTGTTTCCTTAAGGAAGACCATGGCCTTGGGGCTCAGTGGGTTCAGGTCCAAGGTCCACTTAGAATTAAACGATGAGATGATGCACTGATTGCTGGGCATGGCACCTGGCACATAAGAACCCAACAGTCGGGCATAGTAGTGCATATCTGTAATCCCAGTACTTGGGAGACTGAGACAGGAGGATCATAGGTTCGAGGACAGCCTCAGCAATCTAGCAAGATCCTCAGTAATTTAACAAGTCCCTGTTTCAAAATTTAAAATGTTCGAGGTGTTGTGGTACACACCTAGAATCCCAGTACTTGGCACGCTGAGACAAGAGGATTGCAAGTTTGAAGCCAGCCTCAGCAACTTAGCAAGACTGTTTCAAAATAAAAAAGGACTGGTAGTGTAGCTCAGAGGTAGAATGCCCCTGAGTTCAATACCTAGTACCACAAAACAACAACAAACAAACAAACAAGCAAACTAAAAAACAAAGAGAACCCCAACAAATACTGGATATAGAAAAGAAATCAGATGAGCCGGGCGTGGTGGCGCACGCTTGTAATCCCAGCATTCGGGAGGCTGAGATGGGAGGATCTGGGTTCGCGGCCAGCCTCAGCTACCTAGTGAGGCACTCCGCAACTTAGTGAGACTCGGTCTCAAAATAAAGAATAAAAAATTGGGCTGGGGGTGTAGCTCGGAGGTAGAATGCCCCTGAGTTCAATCCCCAGTACCGCAAAAAAAAAAAAAAAAAAAAAAAAAAAGAAATCAGGTGGATATATAAAAGCCCCTTGGAGGAGGAGGATGGCCACTCCAGGTGTGTCCTCCTCCTGCTCCACTGTCCTCTCTTGGAGCATCCCACGCTTCATCAAACTTATACAGTTCATCCTGAGATGTGTGTCAGTTTCCCATTAGGTTTGATCCCCACCACTAGACTGGAAACCATATTTAGCTAGTTATGTCTGTGTCTACCACAGTGCCGGACACATAATAAAACTTTTTAAAGAATTCATTTTTTTTGGCAGGGGTAGGGACTGGGACTTGAACCTAGGGACATTCTACCTCTGATCTAGGATTTTTTTTTTTTTTTTTCAGTACTGGGGATTGAACTCAGGGGCATTCTACCTCTGAATTACATCCCCAGCCCTATTTTTTATTCTTTATTTTGAAACAAGGCCTCACTAAGTTGCGGAGGGCCTCACTAGGTAGCTGAGGTTGGCCGCGAACCTGGATCCTCTGGTCTCAGCCTCCCAAATGCTGGGATTACAAGGGTGCACCACCACGCCTGGCTTTTTTTTTTTTTTTTTTTTTAATTTTAAAAGTAAGATAAATGCTGGGCGTGGTGGTGCACACTTGTAATCCCAGTACCTGGGAGGCTGAGACAAGAGGATCCAGGTCTGTCACCAGCCTCAGCTACTTAGTAAAGCCCTCTACAACTTAGTGAGACCCTGTTTCAAAATGAAGAATAAAAAAATAGGGCTGGAGGTGTAGCTCAGAGGTAGAATGCCCCTGAGTTCAATCTCTAGTACCACACACCCATAAAAAGTAAGATAAATGTTTAATAGGTCAAATATTTAAATATTTTAATTTAATTTAAAATGTGTGTGTAGGGGGATACTGGGGATTGAACCCAGGGGTGATCTACCTCTGAGCTACACCCCCAGTCCTATTTTATTTTTTATTTTGAAACAGGGTCTAAGTTGTGAAGGGTTGAGGTTGGCCTCAAATCTGCAATCCTCCTGTCTCACCCTCCCAAATCCTGGGATTATAGGCATACCCTGCCATGCTCGGCTTGATTAAAGAATTCTTGAATGAATACATCATCATATGGTCACAGTAAGCAGGATTCATTACTAATTATCTGTTCGACATGAGAGGGTGGAAAGGCAAACTTTTTATGCGTGTGTGTGGGCGTATGTATGCTTTCCTAGATTATAGATTTGTCTAAACATTCCTGCTAATTTAAGATGTCAAATCTGAAGGCTCTTTCTTGGCTTGAATTTTTGAACACAGGCCAGGGCTCTTTTCAGATTCCTCAATATTCCTTCTTTTGTGAAAGAGTTTTCTAAAGTATAAATGGAATGTCTTCTGTCCATACTGGTCTACACAGTTGGTTAATGTACTTGGGTTGTGGGTAGAGGGGAGTCCTAAATGTCTGCCTGTGGTGTTACCTGTGGTGTCGGGCAGTCTGAGGCAGTATGGCCTGAAGCTCCTCCCCAGCCGTGGTCTCCATCCTCACTGCACTTTGTTTTAGAATTTCTCACCCGTGGAATGTACTTTTCTTCCTCCACTTGGGGCCAACTCAGCATCTAGAACCTGTTTTTTTGTTTTTGTTTTTGTTTTTGTTTTTTTGTGTGTGTGTGTGTGGTACTGGGAATTGAACTCAGGGGCATTTTACTTCCGAGCTACACCCCCAGCCCTATTTTATTCTTTTTTTTTTTTTTCAGTACTGGGGATTGAACTCAGGGGCATTCTACCTCTGAGCTACATCCCCAATCCTATTTTTTATTCTTTATTTTGAAACAGGGTCTCACTAAGTTGCGGAGTGCCTCCCTAGGTAGCTGAGGCTAGCCGGGAACCCGGATCCTCCGGTCTCAGCCTCCCAAATGCTGGGATTACAAGCGTGAGCCGGCTCTATTTTATTCTTTATTTTGAAACAGGGTCTCACTCAGTTGCAGAGAGCCTCACTAAGTAGCTGAGGCTGGCCAGGAACCTGGATCCTTCTGTCTCAGCCTCCCAAGTACTGGGATGACATGTGTGCACCACCATGCCCGACTGAGTTCTGCTGTTTGGTGCCCATCTGGCTGTAAGCTCCTTGAGGACAAGCCTCCCTGTTTCCTCCTCCATTGCTTCTCAGCACCTGGAGGGAGCTGCTAATTAGCCTGGTCCTGACACCAGCGGGATGTTCCAACTTCCTGTTTGTGGGGAGCTTGGGAGCATTACCAGTCAGGCCAGCAGGGATTAGCAGTTTGGAGGCTCCACAAGCATGTCATGTGTTAAATAGGACCCCAAGCATCAGCCAAAGGAAGGATTTGATTTGGGAAGATGGAAACAGGACTGTTGACTCAGGTGCATTTTGTTAATTAGTGTTCTGTTTAGGGGGAGTTCGTAAAAATGCTAATTCTCTAGGATTATTGCTAATGAGAGATAAGAAACTTATCTTTTTGTTTTCACAACCATCACTTGATGGTTAGTAAACTAATTGATGTGGTTTTCTCTTTTTTAATGTTTTGTGTTTTTTTGTTTTTGTTTTTGTTTTTGCGGTACTGGGGATTTAACTCAGGGACATTCTACCTCCAAGCTACATCCCCAGTCCTATTTTTTATTCTTTATTTTGAAACAGGGTCTCATCAATTTGCAGAGGGCCTCACTAAGTAGCTAAGGCTGGCCACGAACCTGCAATCCTCCTGTCTCAGCCTCCCAAATACTGGGATTACAAGCCTGCGCCACCACGCCTGGCTCTTTTTTAATGTTTTTAAACTTGTTTTTGCTGGGCATGGTGGTGCATGGCTGTAATCCCAGTATTTGGGAGGCTAAGACTGGAGGATTGAAGGTTCAAGGACAGCCTCAGCAAGTAGATTTTTATCAACCTAGTGAGACCCTGTTTCAAAATAAAAATAAAATAGAGCCCAGAGTATATCTTAGAGGTAGAGTGCCCCTGGTTTCAATCTCCAGTACCACACAAAAAAGAAAAGAAAAGAAAAGAAAAAACTTAGTTTTTATTTTAGTAAGAGCAAAATTACCTTCTTGCAGAGTTCATTGTTGATTTTTTGTTGTTGCAAGAAAATGGAAAAAGATTTACTTCATGGAGCAGTTTGCTGTCTCACACACACATACACACACACTATAGATAATATCAATGATTTTTTTTCTTTTTTTTTTTGGCGGAACTGAGGATGAAACCCAGGGGCATTCTATCTCTAAGATACACCCCCAGCTTTTTTTTTTTTTTTTTTTTTTTTTTTTTTTTGCTGTACTGGGGCTTGAACTCAAGGGCATTCTACCTCCAAGCTACACCCCCAGTTCATTTTTTATTTTTATTTTTGAAACAGGGTCTCACTAAGTTGCAGAGGGCCTCACTAAGTAGCTGAGGCTGGCCTTGAACCCAGATTCTCCAGTCTCAGCCTCCCTCCTAGTACTGGGATTACAAGTGTGCCATACCATGCCTGCTCCCAACTCTTTTTTTTTTTTTTGTGGTACTGGGGATTGAATTCAAAGGCATTCTACCTCTACCTACACCTCTAGCCCTACTTTATTTCTTATTTTGAAACAGGGTCTCACTAGGTTGATGCGAGTCTCATCTCACTTCTTGCTGAGGCTGTCCTCAAACCTGTGATCCTCCTATCTCAGCCTCCCAAGTACTAGGATTATAAGTGTGCACCACTATGCCCGACCCAGCTCTGTTTTTAAACCTTTAATTTGAAACAGGGTCTCACTAAGTTGCAGAGGGCCTCACTAAATTGCTGAGGCTATCCGTGAACTTGCGATCCTCCTGTCTCAGCCTCCCAAGTCCTGGGATTACAAGCGTGCGCCACCACACTCGGCTTCCCATGATCTTTTCTGTGCTAGGTACCAGAAGGTTCTTCGGTTGGTACACCCCATGTAAGCTATGGCCTCTGCTCTAGGAATGTGCAGTGTCAGGTGACTGGCTGGGCAGAGGAGTCGCTTGTAGGAGTAATGGCCACGATTGTTTGCTGGTCTCCAAGCAGCCAGTACAGTAGGCCTGTGGTAGGTGCTTGTAATATTGACTGTGTCATAGCAAGGGGTGAAGCAGGGACAAGTAGAGAATCCCTTGAGAACGCCGGGAGGGTGACATTTTGAGGCATCTGCACTCTTCCCAGAGCGGCGGACCTCTGTGTAGACTTTAAAGGATGACGGGAGGGGGAAGGGTGTTCCGGCAAAGGGAACAGCATGTGCAAAGGTCCTGTGGGAGTTATGAGCAGGACGTGTGGCGTGTGGGGTGACACAGGGGCGGGGCATGAAGCTGAGCAGGTGGGTTGGCGCCAGGCCGAGGGGCTTCCCAGGCGAGCTCAGGACTTGCGGTTCATCTCGCGTTAGGAACAGGGAGCCGGTGCAGACGTCTCGTCTCTCTTGACCCTCAAGTAAGTGGTGGGCCTCTGCTATTTCAGCCTCCTGCCTTTCTCTTTTGCATTTATTATATTCAAAATGAGCAGGGGACTCGGGGTACAGCTCAGTGGTTGAGAGCTGATCTAACATGCAAGAAGTTGGGTTCCGTCCCCAGCACCTCGCACAACAAAACGTGTGCCCAGAGAACTAATTGAACAGAGAGAAGGTGGCGGAACTTGGCTGCCCCCGGGGCCGCCTCACCTGTCATGTACTTACTGCATTTAAGTAGTTCTAGTTGTCTGCAGGTGACTTCATTGCTCGGAGAACTACACACTCAGCTTCCTGCATCTGCAGTTAATTTGTTAAGAGACCTTAATGAGGAACTTCAAACGGTTTAAATGTCAATTACCCAAAAAGTGAGGTTTTCACGTTCCAGGATTCTGCCCGTGTTGGTCATCAGAACGTAATCCCAGGTGGATGTAATTTAAGACAGATGACATTCCAGGGCTGCAGTTACATAGGTCGTCTGTTTTGGGGGGACCAAGAAGCCGGCTCCATTGCTGCTCCCCTGGCAGGGTTGTCCAGTTAGGACGTAGCCAGCATGGGCTCGGTCTCCAGGCTCTCTGTTCGGTGTTCTCTGTGGCTCTGTGTTTGGTCCAGTGCTTTGGGTTGGAAAAGGCCCAGGAGCCGTTGTGTGCATCAAAATACGTCGAGTATAATGAGCCGGGCGTGGCAGTGCACGCTTATAATCCCAGTACTTGGGAGGCTGAGACAGGAGGATCCGGGTTTGAGGCCAGCCTCAGCTACTTAGTGAGGCCCTCTGCAACTTAGACCATTTCAAAATAGGAAATAAAATCGAGTTGAGGGTATAACTTAGAGGCAGCATGCCTCTGGGATCCATCCCCAGTACCCTTCTCCCCAAAATGTCGAGTATATAGTAAATGCAATCATTTTAATTTTTAATTGAAAAGGTATACTTTTATTGGTGCAGTGTAACTACACATCATAATGAGATTCAAAGTGATACAAACATACAGGCACACATTGCTTGGTGTATTTCCTTCTGTACTCCCCCCCCCCCCCGATAATTCCAATTTTAATCCTATACTTTTGAGAAGAAAAAAGTCTTTATGATATTTTTTGTTGTGGATTTAATGAATGGGATAATTTAAATTTCTTTTTGTGTGTGTGTGGTGTTGGGTATTGAACCCAGGAGCATTCTACCTCTGAGCTACACTCCCAGTCCTATTTTTATTCTTTTTTTTTTTTTTTTTTGCGGTACTGGGGATTGAACTCAGGGGCATTCTACCTCCGAGCTACACCCCCAGCCCTATTTTTTATTCTTTATTTTGAAACCGAGTCTCACTAAGTTGCGGAGTGCCTCACTAGGTAGCTGAGGCTGGCCGCGAACCTGGATCCTCTGGTCTCAGCCTCCCGAATGCTGGGATTACAAGCG
>PVLC010007366.1:0-18992 GCA_004027655.1 Graphiurus murinus | reverse complement strand
TATTCTTTATTTTGAAACAAGGTCTCACTAAGTTGCGGAGTGCCTCACTAAGTAGCTGAGGCTGGCCCCGAACCTGGATCCTCCAGTCTCAGCCTCCCAAGTACTGAGGTTACAAGCATGCACCACCACGCCCGGGGAGATCATCTTAAATATCTAACTCAGAAATCCTGCTTTATTTCTTACCCCTACTTGTTTTTCTCCGCGTTCTTTCCTTCGTCTCTGTTTCTTTGATTAAGATTATATGCATGAAGAAAGGGTTGACTATGGTGATGAGTCTTACTGTAACAGAAAGTAAAACCAGAGCCGGGTGTGGTGGCGCAGGCTTGTAATCCCAGTACTTGGGAGGCTGAGACCGGAGGATCACAGGTTCCCGGCCAGCCTCAGCTACTTAATGAGGCCCTCTGCAACTTAGTGAGACCCTGTTTCAAAATAAAGAAATAAAAAATAGGGCTGAGGGTGTGACTCAGAGGTAGAATGCCCCAGGGTTCCACCCCAGTACTTAAAAAAAAAAAAAGTAAAACCAGAAACATGCAGAATAAATTAACCCTGCATGTTCTCTGCAGGCCAGTTAGTGGGTGTTACATCCTTAGTTGTTTGTGCTACAAAGTGTATTATTTTTGGCAGCTGATTTTAGTTTTCACCACTTCTAAAGCATATGACAAATGATTCTGGAAGGTCTTTGGTGTGAGCATTTTGAGTTTTGTTGTTGGTTTTTGAAAACTTTTTTTTTTTCCTGGAAGCTGTTTATGTGGTTTTATTTTGTTTGAATTTGAAATTTTTAAAAAGTTTGAAAGAGTTAAGAACTGTATTTTCCATAGTATATGTTGGCATTTAAACATTAATATGCTTTTTCCATTTTTTTTTTTTTTTTTTTGGTACTGGTGATTGAATCCAGGGGCATTCTACCTCCGAGCTACACCCCCAGCCCTATTTTTTATTCTTTATTTTGAAACTGGGTCTCACTAAGTTGCAGAGGGCCTCACTAGGTAGCTGAGGCTGGTTGAGAACCCGGATCCTCCGGTCTCAGCCTCCCAAATGCTGGGATTACAAGAGTGCACCACCATGCCCAGCTGCTTTTTCCATTTTTAAAAGTATACTAAAATGTTTATTATTTCTTAGTTAACTGCTTCTGGATATTGAAATTTTATTTTTGGTTTGGAGGGTTGTAGGTGGCTTCTCCCTCCCCCCCCCCTTGAAATAATGTTGCTAAATAGTCTTAGAGTACATTAATCTATGGAGTCTGCCATCAGTCACTTTCAAAGCGAAGAAAGTAGTCATGCAAAGTTCGATATACCCAAGCATGTGATTTCATGTATTTTCTGGTAATCAGCCCTGTTTTTTTTTTTTTTTTTTTTTTCAGTACTGGAGATGGAACTCAGGGGCATTCTACCTCCAAGCTACACCCCCAGCCCTATTTTTTTATTCTTTATTTTGAAACCGAGTCTCACTAAGTTGCAGAGTGCCTCACTAGGTAGCTGAGGCTGGCTGCGAACCCGGATCCTCCGGTCTCAGCCTCCCGAATGCTGGGATTACAAGAGTGCGCCACCACACCCGGCTATCAGCCCTGTTTTTAAAGGGTTCTGGGATTTGTTTTCTTTCCAAAGCAGCTTGTGGGTGCTGTGCTTGGCATGTTGTGTGTTGTTAAAACTTGATATAAATGCAGAAGTACTAAAACGTGAAGTTTACAGAACCATCGGGACCTTTTTCGCGTGTGTTGCTAACATGATCACCCCTGCAAGTTACAGTAACCTTTGTGTTGTGCTCATGTTTACAGAATTGAAGCCTGGCCTAGCTGATTGGAATGAGACATTGAATCCTTTCCAGGAGTTATTTCTCGGGATCAGCTGATATCCATGGACTCTAGATATCATATATATAGTTTTAAAGATATGAAGGATTAGTTCCTTGACTAAGGAACTTTACAGCTGTGAATTTAGGAAGTGAATTCGCGTCACCCCTCTCTCCAGAGGGGCGACTTGGTGACTTAGTCCTGATTTTCCTAAGTAACACAGTAGACCCTATTTGGATTAATCAGCAGCCTGGGGAGTTGGAACCATCATTTGAAATATTGAGTGGAAAAGTTCTTTGCGCTTGGAGAAGTCAGAGGCCAGAGGCGAGAGACGTATTCTCGTGCGTTCCCTGGTGACTTCTCACCTGTGAGGTTCCACCAGGGTGGCAGTAAAAATCGTAGAAGCTCATTTTATGTGAAACCATTAGCAGCCTGAGAATTCGGGCCTCGCTGCCTCTCATGCTTTAAGACACTGGAAGGTGTCATTTATAAGCGTAGAGGGCCTGCAGGAAGGCAGAACAGGCTTGTAAACCTCAGCTTTAGACTCCGGGCAGCAATCATTTTGTAATAGAGTTTAAAGCCTTAGTTTATCAGAATCACGAATGTGTCTTTAAGTGTGGCGGGCAAATCCCCTGTATCACCTGTCTATAAAAGCTGGATACAATGCCAGTTACTTACTCCTTGTGATAGTGTGATTTTTGTTTCTGCCTTTGGGAAGGGGGGCGGGGATCCTGCAAGTGTAAAAATACAATGGTGAATATTTTTGTTCATTGGAAAAGAAGTTTACCGTAATGAAAGGATTCAATGTCACAGTTAAAATGGAAAGGATTCAGTGTCACAGTTAAAATGGAAGGGGTTAGCCGGGCGTGGTGGCACACACTTGTAATCCCAGCATTTGGGAGGCTGAGACCGGAGGATCCAGGTTCGTGGCCAGCCTCAGCTACCTAGTGAGGCACTCCGCAACTTAGTGAGACCCGGTTTCAAAATAAAGAATAAAAAATAGGGCTCGGGGTGTAGCTCGGAGGTAGAATGCCCCTGGGTTCAGCCCCTCTTACAACAACAAAAATAAAAATGGAAGGGGTTTTATTTTTTGTTTTTTCTAGAAACAGCCATTGCTGTTCTTGTCCACTGACACGGAATTCACTCCAGGGCCGGGGGCAGGTGTGTGGCAGGTAGGCCCTCAGGCCAGGGGAGGGGGGAAGCATCTCTTGCTGCCAGCTGGCTGACATGGTGGAGGGTTTCCCAGCGTGGGGACAGGATACAGGTTCCAAATGTCCCTGCCATTAGACGACCCAGCGTCTGTGTTTTGATTGACAATCCCAAGAGTGTTCCTTAACTGAAACCATAAAGAAAAGCAGGTGACATGAGAACTCAGGGGCCCATCCTGAAGGTCAGCGCGGTATACTGAGTCTACCTGGACGGAACGACAGGTGCACCCGGGTGCCCGGGCACTGTTGAGATCTCAGTGCCCCAGGTGTCCAGCTTGGCCCTCCAGGTGGTAGACGTGCTGCCTGGTGGCCCTGGCTGGCCGTCACCCTGTCCCCAGTCTGGTCAGAGCTGTCCCTGCTGCACAGTGGTGGTCCTTCTGCTTCTGGGCCCGAGACACTGGCTCCCTCCGCAGCCCCCTCGCCCTGCGCATCTCACTGCCTGCTCTTCTCTGGCAGGGGGGACCAACTTCTGACTCTCATCTGATTCTCATCGGTGGCTCTGAAGGGCCCCCCCATGGGAGAGTGTAAGCTTGCAGTGTATTTCTGTCCTGCATCTCAGGATCTGTTTCTTTCCAGGGATTGGGGGAAGACGGTTCCAAATCAAGAGAGTGGTAGTTTATGGGAGAAACCGCTGCATCCCGGGGCCCCTATTGCTCAGGGTTCCTGGGTGTGTGTGTGTGTGTGTGTGTGTGTGTGTGTGTGTGTGTGTGTGTGCTTTCCTGGGGGTTGAACCCAGAGGCATCCGACCTCTGAGCTACACCCCCAGCCCTATTTTTTTATTTGGAAACAGAGTCTCACTAGGTTGATGAGAGTCTTCTCTTGCTGAGGCTGTCCTCAAACCCTGGGATCCTCCTGTCTCAGCCTCCCAAGAACTGGATTACAGGTGTGCACCACCAGGCCTGGCTCAGGGTTCCTGTTTTAAGCTGGATTCCTTGTCAAGATTTGTTCTCGCCGGGCGTGGTGGCGCACACTTGTAATCCCAGCATTCGGGAGGCTGAGACCGGGGGATCCGGGTCCTCGGCCAGCCTCAGCTACCTAGTGAGGCACTCCACAACTTAGTGAGACTCGGTTTCAAAATAAAGAATAAAAAATAGGGCTGGGGGTGTAGCTCAGAGATAGAATGCCCCTGAGTTCAATCCCCAGTACTGCAAAAAAAAAAAAAAAAGAGATTTGTTCTCTTTCCGAGGAGATTTTCTGGTGATTCTGTCTCGAGGATCTCAAGATGGCCGAGCACCTTTCTGCTTGGAGACGGTGTTTATTGGTCCAAAGGCGACCTCTGCTAAGGCACCTGATCAGAAGCACCAGGTGCGGGGTCTTCTCCAGCTGTATTGTCAGAAAGGCTGTGCATACTGCCCCCTCCCCGGCCCCCTGGCTCTGAGATGTGTCCAGAGGTGTTGGAGTGGCCTCTCTACTTGGGCAGCCTTGCACCACCCCTGTGAGAACGTGTGGCCAAGCAGGAAGTGGATGGTTAAGCCCAGGCACCCTGACATGTGGGATCCAAATCCAACCCACTAAAGCAGTGCCATCTGTGTGTGTGTGTGTGTGTTACTGGAGATTGAACTCAGTGGCATTCTACCTCTGAGCTACACTCCCAGCCCTTTTTTTGTTTTGTTTTAAAAACACAGTCTCACTAAATTGCTGAGGGTCTTGCTACGCTGCTGTGACTGGCCTCGAATCTGTGATCCTCCTGTCTCAGTCTCCCAAGTACTAGGATTATAGGCATGAGCCACCACGCCCTGCTATCAATGCCCTTTTTTTTGTGTGTGGTACTAGGGATTGAACCCAGGGGCATTCTACCTCCAAGTACATCCCCAGCCCTATTTTTTATTCTTTATTTTTTAAACACGGTCTTATTAAATTGCAGAGGGCCTCACTAAGTAGCTGAGGCTGGCTAGGAACCTGCGATCCTCCTGTCTCAGCCTCCCCAAGACTGGAATTACAAGTGTGCGCTCCCACGCCTGGCTAGCAATGCCTTTTTGAGAGGGATATCATCCTGATAAACTGTAAAATGCCTCTTTCCAACCCATGCTGGGTGCTACTTCCTTACATATGTGGTCACTTGCAGAATGGACATTAGTGTGTTTATGGCCAGCGGTCCTCCTGGAGTCCAGAGAGGTGATGGTAGACTGCTGGTTAATGTGGTCTCAGAAAGAAAGGACTAGTTAGGACACGGGCACCAGGCCGGTGGGAGCCCGGAGGCTTCAGAGAAGTCCTGAAAGCAGAAGGGCTGGGCGCAGGGCACTCGGGTCAGGGCGGACTTGGCCTGTTTCACCGGCTCCCACTAAAGTAGTGTCAAACAAGAAAGCGTTTGATGGGATCTTACCTAGTTCAAAGACATCATTGTTGGCCGCTCTTTTTCTTCTCTCCTTCTCTTTCTTCACCTTTGCCCTGTGACCTCCCGTTCCAGCTGAGCCCCCGTGTCCCCAGCTGCCCTGTACTGTTGATCTTTCCTCCATCTCTGCCCTTCCCTGAATCCTCTTCTTAAGACTACACTCTCTCAGCTTTCAGTACGCCAAGCACCGCCGGGATAGACGGTGACGTCATCGGGAGGAAAGTACTCGCTTGCCTGCTTCACAGACGAGGGGGTGCGATGACAGGGACCCCGCTTCTCACTCCTGCTAGGGGGCCCCGGCCCCCCCTCAAGCCTGTCTGCCCAGTCACTACACCACAGCCATCTAGTCTGAACGGCTTTGGTGCTTTGTTTCTTGGTCGTTTTGTGGATTGAACCCAGGGCCTTGCACATGCTGGGCCAGTGTTCTACCTCTAAACCACATCCCCAGCACGTTAAAATATATATATAAGCCAGGCATAGTGGCGCACACTTGTAATCTCAGTACTTGAGAGGCTGAGACAGGAGGATCCAGGGTTGCAGCCAGCCTCAGCTATTTAGTGAGGCCCTCCACAACTTAGTGGGACCCTGTTTCAAAATAAAGAATAAAAGAAAATAGGGCTGGGCATGTAGCTCAGAAGTAGAAGGCCCCTGGATTCAATGCACATTACTGAAAAAAACAAAAACAATGTAGTTTCCAGGAGTGGTAAAGCAGCTTAGATTGTACCAATACCCCTAGATTACATTCATAAGATCTGCATAAAATATATTTTTTAAACCAACTATTGTCAGATACCCGAAAGCAAGCAGAATCAGGCAGAAACTTGCAACGGATAAAGGCTGCACATTTGCAGCTTTTAACCAGAAGATATTCCCAAATCCACCCAGTGTGTGTGTGTGTGTGTGTGTGTGTGTGAGTGTGTGTGTGTGTGTGTGTATGTGTACTGGGGATTGAAACTTGAACTCAGGGGCACTCTACCTCTGAGCTATACCACCAGCCCTTTTAATTTTGATTTTGACAGGGTCTTGCTAAGTTGCTGAGGCTGGACTCAAACCTGACAAGTAATTCTTTTTTTTTGCAGTATTGGGGATTGAACTCAGGGGCATTCTACCTCCAAGCTATACCCGCAGCCCTATTTTTTTATTCTTTATTTTGAAACAGGGTCTCACTAAGTTGCGGAGTGCCTCACTAGGTAGCTGAGGCTGGCCTCAAACCCAGATCCTCTGGTCTCAGTCTCCCAAATGCTGGGATTACAAGCATGTGCCACCACGCCCGGCTTGACAAATGATTCTTACTCCACTTTTTTTTTCTTTTTTTGGTACTAGGAATAGAACCCCGGGGCATTCTACCTCTGGGCTACACCCCTAGCCTTATTTTATTTTTTATTTTGAAACAAGGTCTCGCTAGGTTGATGAGAGTCTCACTGCTTGCTGAGGCTGTCCTCCAACCTGTGATCCTCCTGTCTCAGCCTCCCAAGTACTGGGATTCCAAGCGTGTGCCACCACACCCGGCTCATACACAGACTTAATCAAAGTCGATTGCTGTGCTGAGCATGGGAAGGAGGGGAGAACTCAATGAGTGCTGTGTGCATGTATGCCTGTATCACCCTGAAAAATAAAATAATAAAAATGTTAAAAATCATTAAGCTTAGGGCCGAGCGTGGTAGTGCATGCTTGTAATCCAAGTACTTGGGAGACTGAGTCCGGAGGATCCGGGTTTGCAGCAGCCTCAGCTACTTAGTGAGGCACTCCACAACTCAGTGAGACCCTGTTTCAAAATAAAGAATAAAATAGATCTGGGGGTGCAGCTCGGAGGTAGAATGCCCCTGAGTTCAATCCCTAGTACCACAAAAACAAAAACAAAAAACTAAAATAGGGCTGGGGGTATAGCTCGGAGGTAGAATACCCCTGGGTAGCCGGGCGTGGTGGCGCATACTTGTAATCCCAGCATTTGGGAGGCTGAGACCAGAGGATCCGGGTTCGCAGCCAGCCTCAGCTACCTAGTGAGGTACTCTGCAACTTAGTGAGACCCTGTTTCAAAAGGGTAAAAAATAGGAGCCGGGCGTGGTGGCGCACGCTTGTAATCCCAGCATTCGGGAGGCTGAGACCGGAGGATCCGGGTTCGCGGCCAGCCTCAGCTACTTAGTGAGGTCCTCTGCAACTTAGTGAGACTCGGTTTCAAAATAAAGAATAAAAAATACGGCTGGTGGTATAGCTCGGAGGTAGAAAGCCCCTGAGTTCAATCCCCAGTACCGCAAAAAAAAAAAAAAAAAAAATCCACATCTGAGGCTTCTCCTTCTCATAAACATGCTGGTACAGAGAGTGGCACTGGGACATTGTGAGGGTTATTTGGCTTTGATGAGCTATCCTGAAGTCCCAACTGTCATTTGTAACATTTTTGCCTTGGGAAAATTTCATTTTCAGTTCCAAAGAAGCAAATTCACATGAAACATTTGATCAGGATTTTGTCTGAAATTTGGCACTGCTTGTATACATTTTATCTCTTGTAAATCTATTTGTACCTTAAGTACATGCTCCTTTATCCCCTTTTAATTTTCAAGGAAGAGTGATGGGTTACGACTAAGAAGTGAGGCTGAAGGACAGAAGGAGGCCTGGGTGAGACCATGGTCACAAAGTCTGTGCAAGCCGGGCGTGGTGGCACACGCCTGTAATCCCAGTACTTGGGAGGCTGAGACAGGAGGATCGCAGGTTCGAGGACAGCCTCTGCAAGTAGCGAGACTTTCATCAACCTAATGAGACACAGTTTCAAAATAAAAGTAAAAGTAAAATAAGGCTGGGGATATAGCTAGGAGGTAGAATGCCCCTGGGTTCCATTCCCCATACCACACACAGAAAAAAAAGGTTCGTGCAGTTGGCCGAGTGTCTAAGCCTCTTGCCAGGCAGGGGACTAAGGACCTCTCTCCCTGCTTTTACAATGACTTATAAACCTGTGAACATGGAAGCCAACATGGCTGCGGAGGTTATGATGTAAGGAGCTCTTTGCAAAGGCACGCTCACCCCAGATCCGGCTGCTGTTTTTCCAGTAGATTGTGTGGAGCACCCTCTCTGTGCTGGGTACCGTCTAGGCGCAGGGATACTGCGGTGAGCGAGGCAGGCAGGGCCCCTTCTCTCCTGAGGCTGGGGCAGGGCCATCTGCGCATGCTCTGTGCCTTGGCCCTGTGTGCCGGTGCCAAGCTCTGCGGTAGATTTAACTTTCCCAACTGCACACGGGGCCTCAGATCCACTCTGCCCTTGCCCAAGGAGAGCCAGGGAATTCCTTCTTGAGAAACACTGCAGATCCCTTAACAACAACAAATAGAAAACCCTTAGTAAGATCTTTGAGAGCTCCACAAAACAGTAGGTGGGACCCACGCTAGTGGATAGACAGCAGCGAGAGAGAACTATGGCAGGGTGTGTGGAATCAAGACTTACCAGCCAGGCACGGTGGCACAGGCCTGTATCCCAGTTCTTGGGAGGCTGAGTGAAACAGGAGGATCACAGGTTCAAGGCCAGCCTCAGCAATTTAGCAAGGCCCTCAGCAACTTAGACCATGATTCAAAATAAAAAATAAAATAGGAAGCCGGGCGTGGTGGCGCACACTTGTAATCCCAGCATTCGGGAGGCTGAGTCTGGAGGATCCGGGTTCGAGGCCAGCTTCAGCTACCTAGTAAGGCACTCCGCAACCTAGTGAGAACCGGTTTCAAAATAAATAATAAAAAATAGGGCTGGTGGTATAGCTCGGAGGTAGAATGCCCCTGAGTTCAGTCCCCAGTACCGCAAAAAAAATAAATAAATAAAATAGGGCTGGGGGTGTGGCTCAGAGGTAGAATGCCTCTGTGTTCAACCCCAGTACCACATACACCAAAAATAGACTTATCGCTCCTGGGCTTCTCCCGGTGTAACTCAGTACACAAGAGGGCCTGTTTAGCGTGCAGGAAGCCCTGGGTTCGATCTCCTGCAGCACACACACAAAGACTTACTGCTCTGAAAAGCCTTCTAGGGAAGCCCCCACCCCACCTCGAGCTCCCTAATTCCATAGTATCTAAATCTAAGCCCTGTGACCCTTCCCATGTCTCTCCCCCCGCAAAAAACAAGGCTGAATTTTTCCCCCAAGGTTTAGGAAAAAAAAAAAAAAAAAGTGGGAAGGGAATGTATGTGGATTCTCTTGGGACTAATTAGACAGATCCAGAGAAAGGAAGCAGAGAAGATTTAGGATAGCTCAGATGAAAAAAAAAAAAAAAAAAAGTAATTTTCGGGATAACAGCCGTCAATTTTTCCACTGGAGCGTTTTTTTCCGAAGGGCAGAGGGCAAGGCGCGTCGTACATCCTCTCGGAGCTGAGACACATTTCAACATGGAGATATTAGAAGCAAATTTGGTGCCCAAGACAGGTGCCAGATTTTAATTGCAGTTGGCATTTCCGAGCATGCTTTTGGCAGAGGTGGCCATCTTGTTGGAAGAGCCATAGATTTTGACACTAGCAGTATGGGTGCCCAGTTGAGTGACTGAAAAACATTTCCCTCCTATTTCCATCCTGTTGGTTGTGAGAAAACTTCCGCGTTAATATTTAAACAGGACGTTCTCTCTTCAGAGAGAACAGTTGTTGGTTGGAATCATCTTGGTGGTTTGGTGTGTTGGCTCTCTCGGGGTAATAATTTCTATCTTAGCGCCTTTAATAAAGAAAAAAAAAAAGCAGCCCAGTTTAAACAATAAAATAGGATGTCTTATTACAAGAAATGAAGTTGGCATGCTTCAGGTTTTCCATTAAGTTCCGGGTCACAGGCAAATAAAGAAAGTATGTTAAGGGGGGGAAAAAATCCTTTTTAAAAATAATTAGGGAGCTGTCTGTTTTGTTCACCAGATGGAAAATCCGTAGTTGTGGGTGGTCCGTGTTGGAGAGGGCAGCGCACAATTGGCAGGGCTATGCCTTTAACTTCTCAAGTCCTAGGACAGAAATCTCAACTCGTTGACTGTTCAGAAGTCTCTGGATACGTGTCCGCCCTCCTGGGTTCTGCTTTCCTGAATTTCACCCATTTTCTAAAAAGAGTAGGTAGGTAAAATGATCACAGAATACCAAACTAATAGTCCATTGTTTGGATTCTGAATCGATGTTCCCGACAGCCTCGGTTCTGTGACTTCTCTTGCTGTCAGTACATCGTGATAAGAATCTGATCAGTGGGGCCGCCTGCTAGTATATAGAGGCCCCCTTATTACATTTATGTATCCCAGAGCAAAAGAACCCAAAGCCTAAGAAATCATCTGAAGATTGTTATTTATTGAAGAAGGATATTATACTGTCACTGGTGTTTAAGGTCTCTTATAGGCTTGCTTTGGTATTCTGGTCAAATTAATTTGGTGAAAAGATATGCTTTAGCCGGGTATGGTGTCACTCGCTTGTAAATCCCAGTACTTGGGAGGCTGAGACAGGAGGATCACAGGTTTGCGGCCAACCTCAGCAACTTAGTGAGGCCCTGTTTCAAAATAAAAATATAAAAAGGATTGGAGGTATAGATGCCCCTGGGTTCCATCCCCATTACCATACACACAAAAATAAGATACGATTTTCTTACTGCTTTCTTGGACTAATAGTAGCAAGTTAGTCATCTAGTTTCACTAGTAGTATTTTTAAATTAGTAGGTTTTTTTGTGTGTGTGTGGTACTGGGGATTGAACTCAGGGGCATTCTACCTTCGAGCTATACCCCCAGCCCGATTTTTTATTCTTTATTTTGAAACAGGGTCTCACTAAGTTGCAGAGTGCCTCACTAGGTAGCTAAGGCTGGCCACGAACCTGGATCCTCCAGTCTCAGCCTCCCGAATGCTGGTATTACAAGCGTGTGCCTCCACGCCCGGCTTAAATTAGTAGTTTTTAAGGTAGTTTAGTTGTGGTAGTATATGCCTGTAATCCTAGTTGTTAGGAGGCTGAGACAGGAGAATCACAGGTTCAAGGACAGCTTCAGCAACTTAGTGAGACCCTGCTTGAAAATAAAAAATAAAAGCCGGGCGTGGTGGCGCAAGCTTGTAATCCCAGCATTCGGGAGGCTGAGACTGGAGGATCCGGGTTCTTGGCCAGCCTCAGCTACCTAGTGAGGCACTCCGCAACTCAGTGAGACTCGGTTTCAAAATAAAGAATAAAAAATAGGGCTGAGGGTATAGCTTGGAGGTAGAGCGCCCCTGAGTTCAATCCCCAGTACCGCAAAAAAAAAAAAAAAAAGAAAAGAAAAAATAAAAAGGACTGGGAGTATAGCTCAGAGATAGAATGCCCCCTGGGTGCAATCCCCAGTACCACAGTAGGTAAATAAATACAGATAAAATTAATAAATTAATAGTTTTTTAAAAATATGCATCAAGGTATCATTATCTACCCCAGTCTTACACATTACATGACTTTACATCTGCAAATCAGACTTTTATATTTTATGTTTTAACAGAAGGAGGCATATATGTTTATATTAATATTTCATTCATAGAGTTGCTCAGGCCCCCCACAAATTTAAAAAAAATACTGCTGATGAGAAGAGAATTAAATTAATAAAATTATCCAGCGTGCTTAAGTATGTAAACTTTCAAATTGAATAGAAAGAAGCCCAGGGATTCGGCTCACTTTCCGGACAGCGAAGGCGAGTGGTTTGGATGGACCCACGGTCCTGCCTGTGCGTGGTGAAAAAAGGTGATTTATTAGTTCCACGTCCCCGCACAGATGCTGCACAGTCTGTCCTGATTCTGGGCACTAAACAGCGGGTTTTATAAAACGTAATTTCACTCGCGTTTTCCGCCTGCGTTCTGTGTTGTACTATTAATAGCAATCCTTTGTTGTGGGTGCCAGCTCGCTTCCAGCCTACGACAATGACGTGCGGAAAGTGGGTTTAACTACAATCCTAACCGGCACCCCCTTTTCATATGATAGTTTAGGGGCAGACCATAAGAATAGGAGTTTCCTTAAAAACCATGCCATGAAGCCAGGTGTGGTGGCACGTGCCTATAATCCCAGCGACTTGGAAGGCTGAGGCAAGAGGATCGCAAATTTGAGGCCGGCATGGGTAATTTGACTTCTAAAACTGCTCTTAACTGATCTGGCAGTTAGGTAAACTTAAATGAGATATAGCTTCTCAATTCCCTTGTTTCTTTTGTAAATCTTACGCATTTGCTGCTGAAAGAGAGCAAATGAGAAAGTGTGACAAAGTACTTATGGGCTAAACATTCTATGATCCTTCCTGAAAAAGAAACTTTTAAGAGGGGAAACAAGCCAGGCATGGTGGCGCGCGGTTGTAATCCCAGCATTCGGGAGGCTGAGACCGGAGGATCCGGGTTCGAGGCCAGCCTCAGCTACTTAGTGAGGCACTCCGCAACTTAGTGAGACCCTGTTTCAAAATAAAGAATAAAAAAGGGTTGGGGGAATAGCTTGGAGGTAGAATGCCCCTGGGTTCAATCCCCAGTATCACACACACACAAAAAAAAGGGAAACGAGGAAGAGCAGTTTTAGAAGTCTCAGGGTTGCAGGACGTGTGGTCCCAGGACTTGGGAGGTTTACGATAGGAGGACCGCAGGTTGGAGGCCAACCTCAGCAACTTAGTGAGACCCTACTTCAAAATAAAAAGGAGCCAGGCATGGTGGCGCAGGTTTGTAATCCCAGCATTCGGGAGGCTGAGACTGGAGGATTGCAGGTTCGAGGCCAGCCTCAGCTACCTAGTGAGGCACTCCGCAACTTAGTGAGACCCTGTTTCAAAATTAAGAATAAAAAATAGGGCTGGGGGTGTAGCTCGGAGGTAGAATTCCCCTGAGTTCAATCCCTAATACCGCAAAAAAATAGGACTGGGGGTGTAGCTTGGAGGTAGAATGCCCCTGGGTTCAATCCCCAGTACCACAATAAATAAATAAGATAAAAAGAGCTGGGGGTGTTGCTTCTGGGTTTAGACCCCGGCAACAACAATAAAAGAACCAGATGTTGGTTCATGTTTATTCTTACTGTGGAGGGAAACAAAACTACGTGGCTAGAGCCAGGCACAGTGGCGCACGCCTATAATTCCAGTACTTGGGAGGCTGAGACTGGAGGATCGAAGGTTCAAGGACAGCCTCAGCAAGTAGTAAATATTCTCATCAATCTAGAGAGGCCCTGTTTCAAAATAAAAACAAAATAGGGAGCTGGGCGTGGTGGCGCACACTTGTAATCCCAGCATTGGGAGGCTGAGACTGGAGGACCCAGGTTCTCGGCCAGCCTCAGCTACCTAGTGAGGCACTCCGCAACTTAGTGAGACCCAGTTTCAAAATAAAGAATAGAGCCGGGCGTGGTGGCGCACGCTTGTAATCCCAGCATTCGGGAGGCTGAGACCAGAGGATTCGGGTTCGCAGCCAGCCTCAGCTAACTAGTGAGGCCCTCTGCAACTTAGTGAGACTCGGTTTCAAAATAAAGAATAAAAAATAGGGCTGGGGGTATAGCTTGGAGGTAGAATGCCCCTGAGTTCAATCCCCAGTACCGCAAAAAAAAAAAAAAAAAAAAAAGAATAGAAAATAGGGCTGGGGGTATAGGTTGGAGGTAGAATGCCCCTGGGTTCAATCCTCAGTACAACAAAAAACAAAAACAAAATAGGGCTGGGGGTGTAGCTCAGAGGCAGAATGCCCATGAAGTCAACCCCTAATACCATAAAAAAAAAGCAGCTCTGTGGCTAAATTCATGCGTGGGGATGAGCTTGAGTCTTGGTTTGGCCGAAGGTGAATGCGCCTTCAGAGGGGTGAGGTGGAGCCTGTGTCACCAGCGTTGTTCCGGTGATTGTACTAACCATGCCAGGACTCTGGGGCACCATGCCGAGAATGTCCTGCACAGATCCTAGGGGATAATCTTTTCTGTTTTCTTCTCCTCCTCCCCCTTCTCCTTCTTCTCCTCAGCTTCTTGCAGTGCTGAGATTCGAACCCTGGGTTTGATGAGCTACACCCCCAGGCCTGGAGTTATTCTCATTCGAATCTTCCATTCTTCATCTCTCTAACATGGCACGTGCCTTCCCCCGTCCTTCCCATCCATGTTCCAAAGGGAGCTTTTTTTTGTAGTAGTACTGGGGATTGAACCCAGGGGCATTCTACCTCCAAGCTGCACCCCCAGCCCTATTTTTTATTCTTTATTTTGAAACAGGGTCTCACTAAGTTGCAGAGGGCCTCACTAACTAGCTGAGGCTGGCCTCGAACCTGTGATCCTCCTGCCTCAGCCTCCCAAGTGCTGGGATTACGAGTGTGCGCCACCACGCCTGGCTCAAAAGGAGCTTTGGGAGCACAAATATCACTGCACTTCTCTAAAACTTCTCCGGCTTCCGGCACCAAAGACTGAAGACCTCACACAGCTGCATTGTGGCCTGTGCGCCCAGACCGTGGTTTACCCTTCCAGACACACCTCTGTCCCATCCCACGTCCCTGACCCTCCAGTCACACCTGCTTCTGCCTGCAGAGCCCCCTCCTGATTGGCAGGTGGTGAGAACTGCCGGTCAAGCATCTCTGTGACGTCCTAGCTGCCACCCAGGCCTGGCTGGCAGCAGCTCGCCTCTGCATGCCTGTCATTTTGCTTGTAGGCCGTCACTGGTCTAGGCACCCCGTGTTGGCCTATATTATATTAAGCTTCCCTGAACACAGGGCTCCCTGCGTCTCTTTGATGCAAGTATCCTGAATCCTGGTGCAGAGCACACAACAAGAACTGACTCTGCACGCTTGTAATCCCAGCATTCGGGAGGCTGAGACTGGAGGATCCGGGTTCGAGGCCAGCCTCAGCTACCTAGTGAAGCACTCCGCAACTTAGTGAGACTCGATTTCAAAATAAAGAATAAAAAAAAAAAAAAAAAAGAACTGACTCAGCCAGGCGTGGTGGCACACGCTTGTAATCCCAGTACATGGAGGCTGAGACAGGAGGCTCACAGATTCAAGGATGGCCTCAGCAACTTAACGAGACCCTCAGCAACTTAATGAGACCCTCAACAACTTAACAAGACCCTGTTTCAAAATAAATTAGAGTTGGGGATGTAGCTTGGAGGTAGGATGCCCTTAGGTTCAATCCTCAGCACCCCCTTCCCCCCAAAAGAGAGAATTGGATACATATTTTGAATACACATTTTTCAAATGAAATGAAATTCTGGGTGGCAGCTTCTTCTCACTTAGGGCTTTGGGTGATAAGTGACAGGCAGTACATCGGCCCGCTCAGGTGAAGGGGCCTCTGCTGGGAGACCGGGCGCAGTAGGGTCTGTGGGAAGCAGCTCTGGCACCTTGGCATAAACACCTCTCCTCCTCCGCCGTGCCAGCTCAGCCACCAGCCCGGTGCGGTGCGTGCCGGCATGGCCATCCCTGCGCTCGGGGTGCACTCTGGGGAGAGAGGGCCACCCCGTGGCTCACCTCGGTGACGGTCCCCGCAGATTAGAAGCCCTGGGTAGGATGAGGCAGTTCCTCAAGAGGCAGAATGGATCTTAGGACAGTCGCTCCAGATGTTCACCACGGGTCCAACCCTTCCGAGCCTGGCGCTCCAGTCTCCTGGCTTCCTGTCTACTGTGACTCGCTGGGGTCCCCCTCCCCACCCCCGCAGGAAAGGAAGCCCAGTATCCAGTGCAGAGACCACAGCCAGGGCCCAGCGGATGCAGGACCAGAGTGGACATGGATGGGTGAGGGGGAAGGTGGTAGGGAGACTACCGAGCCCCCTGCCCGCCCTGGGTGGCCTGAACCCCTGGATTCCATCCCCAGTACTATAAATACATGAAGTAGGTTTTTTTTTCTTTTTTTGTACTGGGGATGGAATCCAGAGGCCTTCTACCTCCGAGCTATACCCCTAGCCCTTTTTTATTTTTTTGTCTTGAAACAGTGTCTTGCTAAGTTGTTGAGAGCCTCACTAAGTGACTGAAGCTGTGCTTGAACCTGTGATCCCCCTGTCTCAGCCTCCCAAGTACTGGGATTACAGGCGTGCGCCACCACGCCCGGCTATAAAGTAACATTTTAACCAAATCTTCAAGGTCCTCCTTGCCAGGGCCCAACCCTGCGGAAGTGGAACGTGGGGAGCCTGTTTATTACTGACAGTGACAAGTAACGACCCTGAAGTTAACCTGCTCAGACAGAGGCCGCATGGAAGGCCAGCATCTCCGCTCACGCCGTCACGCGTGTTCGGGCCACGCTGAGGACCGTCTCTGCTGTCCTGTCTCAGAACTGTCCTGTAAGTGTGGCCCTGTTGTCTGGTTAAGAATTCGGCCAAGGTCACAAGGAGAAATGCTAGCCCGGTGTCCCCAGGGCTGCCCCCATTCAGGCCCCAGCCTGTCCCGAGCCATGCCACGTGGCCAGCTCGACACCCGCAGGGAAGGGGGAACAGAGCTGCGTAGCCCCCCGGGCGGTCCTCTGACCCGCACACTGGACTTGCCCGGAGTCTCCTTCCTAACTCCCATCAGCCTGCCAGTCTGCGCTGAGCCCCGCCCCGAAGCTGGCTGGATCCGGGTGCCTGGTGAGCTGTCCCTCCCCTGACGCCAGCCCCCTGAGGTGGGGCTTCCCATCCCCGTCCCCGTGGTCCCATGGCAGAATGGCAGGTGAGCCTGAGACCTGGAGACTTAAGTGTCCTGCTAGGAGCCACCGCTCACTGTCACACGGCAGAACCAGGACTTGGGCCCAGACCTGTCCCAGAGCCCATTCTTCTGGGTGATGGCTGGTCTGTCAGGAGCGGCACCCTCTCTAGGCACCGTGGAATGGTGGCCAAGGTCAACCGTGTTGCATTTCGTCACTGGGCAGATGTATGCTCTTCCGGGTGTCTTACCTACGAAGGTGGGACTCACAGACTGGAGACAGGACAGTGGCCTCCAGTGTCTGGGACGGGCTGCAGGTCGCCGGGCGCTGGGTCCCTCACCTGCCCCAGATGGGGTGTGGCACTCTGTCTGGGTGGCAGGAGCTCTACTCGGCAGAGCAGGGGTCGGCGTGCTCTCAGCCTGGTGAGCGACACCCTGCTGGGATGGTCGGCTGGAGCAGGGGACTGCCGGCCTTCCTGCTGGTGCCTGGTGTCATTGGGTAGCACGGTCCTCCCCCAAGGCCATGGTGGCCTCCCATTGTGACAAGCAGTGCCATGTATCTGCCACATCGGACTTGACTCTTAATGTTGGCACGCCCAAGGAGTCTACTTATGAGTGACCAAGTGGAGGTCATGGAGGTAATTACTGTCTCTCTCTCTTTTTTTTTTTTTTTGTACTGGGAATTCAACCCAGGGACATTCTACCTCCGAGCTACACCCCCAGCCCTATTTTTTATTCTTTATTTTGAAACAGGGTCTCGAGAAGTTGTAGAGAGCCTCACTAAATAACTGAGGCTGGCCATGAACCTGAGAGCCTCCTGTCTCAGCCTCCCAAGTCCTGGGATTACAAGTGTGCACAGAAAGGTTAATATTACCGGGCGTGGTGGTGCACGCTTGTAATCCCAGCCTTCGGGAGGCTGAGACAGGAGGATCCGGGTTCTCGGCCAGCCTCAGCTACCTAGTGAGGCACTCCGCAACTTAGTGAGACCCTGTTTCAAAATAAAGAATAAAAAATCGGGCTGGGGGTATAGCTCAGAGATAGAATGCCCCTGAGTTCAATCCCCAGTACCACAAAAAAAGAAAGGTTAATATTCTGACACCAGAGTGTGGGCAGGTGTGGACAGCACGTTTGTTCATCAAGTCTTCCATTTTGGTCAGAACAGTTCCTTCCATTGAAGCAGCCGCTGATGGCTTCCCTGTGTGACTCAGCGGCAGCCTGGGCTGTGGGGGACCTGTGATACTGCATTGCTATTGCTAGACCCATGCCACTTTGGGCTCATCGCTGTTCATGCTTTGTTTTTGAGGCTTTTGGGTTTTTTAGAACATTGTGTAATTAGGGCAGAAAAGCTACAATTATTGGGCAGAAGGGTTGGGAGTGCCGGAGTGAGCCAGAATGGGTGGGGTGATGAGTGCAAAGGCTCGGGTGCATTCCTGGAATGACCACTAGATGGCACTCACACACTAGTGTTGAGACGGGTCCACGCCGCCCTCCACTTGGGCTTCTGTAACGTCTCAGAAGGGACCAGCCAGAGCTTTGTACCTGTCATCCCTCCATCCATTCATCCCCCTAACCTCTCTTGATCGCTAGTTAGGTAGATGGATAGACAGATATACGTCTTTTTTTTTTTCTTGTTCATTTCACTCTCTCTTTTTCTCAATATTTAGTGATCCTAAAAACGTGGGAAAATGCCTTCAAAGGCTTCAACACCTTGTTAGCCACATTGCTGTATTTTATTTATTTATTTATTTTTTACCATTCTCTTAGGCATATGTTTACATGGCAGTAAATCCATTTGTACAGTAAGTAATAGAGGGAAACTCGTTTTTCTCTTCAGCCATTCTGAGGTGTGTTCCATAAAGGGAATGGAGATTGAGGATAAGGAAATTACTTTTTTTTTTTTTTTCAATATTAGAGGTTGAACCCAGGGTCTTGCACATGCTAGGCAAGTGCTATACCACTGAGTCACATCCCCAGCCCCTAGTAAAGGAATTATTAAAAAGAATAGTATGGCTGGGCATGGTGGCACACACTTGTAATCCCAGCATTCGGGAGGCTGAGACCAGAGGATCCGGATTTGTGGCCAGCTTCAGCTACCCAGTGAGGCACTCCGCAACTAGCGAGACCCAGTTTCAAAATAAAGAATAAAAAATAGGGCTGGGGGT
>PVLC010007365.1:0-63797 GCA_004027655.1 Graphiurus murinus | reverse complement strand
AAGAGCTTGCCTTGCAAGTACACACCCTGGGTTCAATCCCCCATATCAAAAAAGAACACACACACACACACACACACACACACACACACACACACGTATTTCCCTCTCAAAAATAAGCTAAAAACATCATTATTCATCAGGCATGGCGGCATACACACCTGTAGTCCCAGTACTTGGGAGGCTGAGACAGAGGGATCACAGCTTTGAGACCAGCCTCAACAACTTGTACCCTCAGCAACGTAGTGAGACCCTGTTTCAAAATAAAAATAGAAAGGGCTGGGGATATAGCTCAGAGGTGGAATGCCCCTGGGTTTAATTCCCTGTGCACATGAAAAATACATCATTATAATTATGAACACATATTAATTGCGCAAATTACTTGTATTTACCAGTTCTGCATCTGAGGAATCACCCAACCACAGATGGAAAATATTTGGGGGGAAAAAACTGCATCAGACATTTTTTTTTTCTTGTCGTTATTCCCTAAACAATATGGCATGGAAACTATTTACATAGCATTTACATTGCATTAGATATTATAAGTAAGTCTAGAGATGATTTAAAGTACATGGAGCATGTGTATAGTTTTTATGCAAATACTATACCATTTTATATAAGGGACTGGATTTTGGCATGGGGCGGAGGAAGGGCTGTTCTGGAAGAATCAGTCCTCCATGGATACTGAGGTTCCATTGTATATTTCTCTCAACAATTTAGAAAGAGATTAAAAGAAGAAAAAGATATGAAGAAACTACATTAACTCCATAGACCAGATATAAGCGCAGTTAACACTGTGAAGTTCATCTTCTCAGTCCTCACTCTATGTGAGAATATCTTTTTACATACACTTTATTCATATCTATTATTATTCCCTTAGGATTCAGCCCTGCAGGGGATTTTACTGCCTCAAATGCTGTGCATGTTCTAAGCCTTTTTGTTAAAATATTATAAAATTGTCCTCCAGAAAACCAATTATTTTATATTTGCACCAGAGAAACGTATATGAGGGACCATTTCCTAACACATTCGCTTACAGGGAGCATTATATTTAACTTCCTAATTTGAAAAGGAAGTCATTTCATACTTGTTTCAATTCACATTATTTAACACTCTCCTTGAATTTTCACGTCCCTTGTCATCCCCCAGGGGTTGGTCCTCAGCAAAGACTCCCAGAATATCCCCCTGTCTCTCAGTCCCCTGTCTTACTTCTATAGCAGAGCTAGGGCAGGCTGACATTTTCCAAAATATATTACTGCAGAATGAAGAGAAAATAACTATAGAAAATTAAACAGCATAAAAAACTCATATATCTAAAGATTAAGCTGGAGAACTCAGGAATATTTATAATTAGAAAAGAATTTTCCAAAATTTTGCACCCCATCTTGCCTGGATTTCTCCTCTCTCAGGCTCTGTATGTAGAGAAACTACCTAGTTTTCAAAGACAAATGACAAATGCTAAAGCTGCAACATGTTGCTGGTCCAAATTTTCAAACTCTTAAAAGTCTGTCCTCTCAATTTTTGGGGGGTCAGTACATTGAACAATAGATCATACACGATTACATATTTAACAGGTTGCCTCTGTGTAAGCAAAATAGAATTACATGCAATTATGAAGAAATTTCAGACAAGTGCTGAAGAAATCCCAGAAAGTCTGTGACTTGAACAAATTCCTTGACTCCCCAAACTAACTTCCATGCCCCTGCGATCGTCTCTCGCTAGTGCTTTGTTTTTCTTGTATGTTAGTTGCACAATTAGTAATTTTTTATTTATTTGTGGTGTTGTTTACTGTCCATCTTCTCCAAACTGTATGCTCCCAAAAGCCGATACCTCAGTATTCAATCTTTATTCCTTTGTCATAATAGTGTGCAAGGCACTTGGTAAGCACTCATGATAGAAGCAATATTTGTAGAATTTTGGATTGAATAAATATGTGGATGGGAGGCTAAGAAGAGATAGTACTTGCCAAAGTTTATAGAATGAGGGCAGTATAAATACTTTAGACTTCTGCTGGACCCATCAAAAGGCCCAAGAATTTCCCAAACAATATGTATCAGTCAGTTTAGGCCAAGTATATGCCAGTAACAAACATCCCCAGAATCTCAGCAGCTGGCAAAAACAAAAGTTGATTTCTTGCTTGCATCATATGCCTATTGTAAGATAGCTGCATGTTTTCTCTCTCCAGGCTGTGATGACAGTCCCTGTTCCAACATTATTTGTCTCTTTACTGAAGGAATGAGAGAATGTTAGAACCCTGACATGGCTCCTTAAAGTGGTACTCAGAAGGAGCACACTTCACATCTGTTGCCATTTCATTGGCCAAAGCAGTTGACATGATATTAATGAAGCAGAGAGGTACAAGCCTTTCATTAGGAGACATTGTAGAAAGGGGCATGAGAAATCAATATATATCAATATATATTGTGGTGCTAGAGATTGAACCCAGAGGCATTCTACATCCAAGCTACATCCCTCATCTTATTTATTTATTTATGTATTTATTTTTGGTATTGAGGATTGAACTCAGAGATAGTCTACCTCTGAGCTACACCCCCAGCACTATTTCATTTTCATTTTGAAGAGGGTCTAGCTAGGCTGATGAGAGTCTCACTACTTGCTGAGGGTGTCCTCGAACCTGCAATCCTCCTGTCTCAGCCTCCCAAGTACTAGTATTATAGGTGTGCGCCATCATGCCTGGCTTTTGTTGTTGTTGTTCTGAAACAGGGTCTCACTAGGTTGCTGAGAGTTTTGCTAAATTGCCAGTCTTAAACTTGCAATCTCCCTCCATCAGTCTCCCAAGTACTGGGATTACAGGCCACCATGCCCGACTTCCTATTTTTTACTTGGAAACAGGATCTCATTAAGTTGCCGAGGGCCTTCTTAAGCTGCTGAGGCTGGCTCCTAACCTGTGATCCTCTTCTCTCAGAATCCCAAGTACTGAGATTACAGGCATGCACCACCATGCCCTGCTATATTTTGAAATATAAAATCTACTTCATAGTGCATAGGTGTCTAATACTTTGGTTTAATAAACTAAAGACAGTTTACTCGCTTGCATTAAAAAAAAAAAATGGAACTCAGGGTCAGTCTACCTCTAATCTATATCCCTAGTCTTTTTTATTTTGAAACAGGGTTTCGCTAAGTTGCTGAGGCTGACCTTGAACCTGTGATCCTCCTGCCTCAGCCTCCCAGGTACTGGGATTACAGGCATGTGCCACTGTCCCTGGCTTGCTTGCATATGTTGCTAATGTCTGGTAGACAAACAGAGAAACTGATGACTCCAATTTTATTGTTGGGGAAACCAGGCCTCTACAAAATGAGGCAGTCGCCTGGGACCAAAGAGAACTCAGCCTGGGAGTCCTGCCTGGTGAATCACTGACCCTCTATGAGCTTGTATTTCCTGTGCACCTGCCCCCAGCCAACCACAGGAATTCCGATCTCCTCCAATATCTTGTTCACTTGTGGGCATTTCCTTCATATTAACGTTAGGCTTTTCTCTGGAAGAGAAAGATAAATGCAGAAAACTCAACCTTCAGTTTCTAGGAGACAGATTCCGTACTTACTACCTTCCGCAGACCATGAATATCTCATTTCTTCAGAGAAAATTGAAGTGTTCTACTGGGTGGGCTAGTCAGTCACTCTCTTGATTCCTGACTCCGTCTAGATCTGTTGGAATAAGACTCCAGCAAAAATGAAACTCGCCCTCCGGGGAAAACCTCATCCTTCCCTCATTTTAAAGCGAAATGGGCAGAAATACTAAAGACTGGAGAAGCAGGTTAGATCACAGCCCTAAGATGAGAATTCAATTAGAATCTGCTTTGTCTAAAGCGCTACTGGGAGTTTTGAAGCATAAACTGAACTTCTCTTTGGGGATAGAAGGATATTGGGAAATAAAAGTCGGAGACCAAGGACGGAATGGAGGGAGGCTGAGACAAAGCCCGGGCACGTGGCTAGCTCCAGAGCCTCTTTAAAGACGTCTGTGGGCGGAAAATGTGCAAAACAAGAGAATATTTTTCTCTCTCCTGGCAAATGAGGCTCTGATCCTATAACCTTCATACATATTTAACTGCCCTTGATCTCAATTGACCTCAACCACCTGCAGCCCCATTTAACTCACCTCCATTGCGCCAAAAGCAAAATCAGAGTTAGAACTAGAAAATAAGCGAGAGCAAAATGGGCTGAAAAGGCAGACGCCATGTAATAACGATTCTGAAAGCAGCGAAACTCTGCTTACGAGCACCAAGGGAAATCTTGGTGCCCTGGAATGCCCATCGATCTTACAGAGGTGCCGGTGTGCGGTTTATGAGGCACTCAACCATTCTGAAGCTCTGGGGGAAGGGGGCCAAACATCTCTTTATTTTATTAAAGCTTTTGGTTTTCGGATCCATCTCAATGTGATGTTTGCTATTAGAGAAATGATTTGCACTTTCAAGAAGCGCCGGATGGAGGAGGACCATCGTCTCTACCCGAACACGGCCATGTGCACTGTGGAACTGGAGTCAGACAGCAGAGAATGCCAGCTTTGCCAACCAGTTCTCACCATTAGCAAGCGCCTAAGGGAAAGAGTGGATCAAGAAGACTATTCTAAGTATTTGGGATAAGATTGCTCCTTGGCTGTACCCTTGGTTTGGATTAGCTAAGGGATGAATAAAGAAGAAAAAGCTACTTAGGAGCAGGGCTTAAAGAAATTGCATGAAGTAGGATGCGGGATGATTAGGGTGGTCTTAAGTAGTCAGCTTAAGTCTACTGTCCTCAGGTTTTTAGAACTTGCTGTGACAACTTTGTACAGCACCCTGGAGTCTCAGATTCCATCGTCTTTCCTTGTCACTTGTCTGATTCCACTGACGGAATCTGCTTTACTGCAAGTATTGAGGGTTAAACTTGAAGCTGGGTTTTTCGACTCAGCGTGTGTTGGGAGTGGTGGTGCACACCTGTAGCCCAAGACACTCTGGAGGCAGAAGCAGGAGGATCTCAAGGTCAGGGTCATCCTGAGCAACTCAAAAGACCCTGTCTTGAAATAAAAATTAAAAGGACTGGTGCCCAGTAGTAGAGCTCCCCTAGGTTCAAGCCCTGGTTAAACAAAAAATTTAAAAATAAATTCAGTTTTAATCAGATGTTTTACTAATTTATTTGCATAAACAGTTACATTATAGTTGTAATGATGGATACAGGATAGAAATCTTTATCCCAATGGTGTTATTTTAAAACTGGTAAGAGTAGCTATTCCTATCTTTTGTCTTTACCTATGCTATTCTGTGTTCCTACTTTTTAAGGAATAACAGCTTTATGGACAGAGAACTCAGATGGCCACTCTGCGTCCCACTATACACACACATTTTCTCAACCACCATTGGGTCCAGGAGAAACACAGTGGCAGTATTCCATTTTCAATGTACCTATGATATGTTTCACATCCCATCTTGTACTTGAAAATTCTGGGTATATAATATGTCTATTTTTCCCCAGAGGCATTATAGTATACTTATTTGTAGAAAGTTTGGCATGTAGTTTCTGGAAAGGACTAGATAGTGCATATTAGGCACTGCAATCCATCTGGATAACTTCTCAACTCTGCAATCATAAAGTGAAAATAGCTGAAGACGATATGTCATCACATGGGCATTTTCCAATAAAACTTTATTTACAAAAACAGGTAGCTGGCCCAATCTAGCCTAGGGTGGTAATTTACCAGCCCTGGGCATAGAGCACGGGCTCTGCAGAGGTACTTCCTGGCTTCCTGGCTCCCTGTCCTTGAACAATACCCAAACTCTCTAAGCCTTCATTTTCTCAACTTCATGAGAATAATAACCACAACTATTCTGTAGGGCTGTTTTGAAAGTTAAATTAACTGATACATATAAGGTTGGCTAAATTTGTGCCTGAAATATGATAATATTTGGAATATGGAATGCTCTTGCCAAGTGTGTGTGTGTGTGTGTGTGTGTGTGTGTGTGTGTGTGTGTTTGTTTTACTGGAGATTAAACGTAGGGCACTTGACCTCTGAGCTTTAGCCCGTGTCCTATTGTATTTTTTATTATGAAACAGGGTCTTGCTAAGTTGCTTAGGATCTCACTAAGTTGCTGGGGCTGGCTTCCAACTGCAAACCTCCTATCTCAGTCTCCCAAGTACTGGGATTACAGGCATATGCCACTGTGCCAAGCTAAAACAATATTTTATCTTTCTTTATATCTTCATAATCTTCCTCACTCTCTACAGCATATGCAAATTGTATCGATGCTCAATAAATTTTGTGTTGAATTGAATTTTTTCTGTCTTGCTTCGTCCTTATTTCTTTGCAAGGAATAACTAATTTCTCTTCTTGCTCCTTCCCTCTGATCAGTTGTTATCTTCCTATTCCTGTAGAAAAATTAAGTTTTGAGCTGCTGCAATATACCCTTCCTTTTATTGTTTAGACCTAAACCTTTAATGGCGACTTTCCTAAAGAAAGAGAGTCTTTTGTGCTTGCTGAGTGTTTTCACAAATGACAGGGTCTACGACAGCCCCGCAGTGACCCTCCCCTACTGGTATGCATGTACATATTCGACACTTTCTCCCAAGTGTTGGGAGAAATAATAAATGATGGCAAAGATGATGGGCTGTCACCCTGATGCCTATGTTAAATTAGTTAATACACCACGTGCTGTGTGCATGTATGCTTGTATCAATTTGAATGTCATTCTGATATATAATTACAATGCACCAATGAAAGTATAAAAAAAAAAAGGAGAAAAGTAGTGAAATGTGTAGCTTCTACCTTGCTAGTAGACGCCTTTCGTTGACCCTCTCTTTCTTCCTAGTTGATAGAGTAAGTTGTCACAAGGCAAGGGATTGGTGTGACCTCTGAGCAGCAGTCAGCAAGGAACTGAAGCCCTCAGATGATAATTCATGAGAAACCGAATCCTGCCGCAACCACGCGCACTTAGAAGCAGATTCTTCCTGAGTTAAGCTTTGGTGAGAGCCGGCCCTGAGAGGCCTGGGCAGAGCTCTTCCCAGATTCCTGACCCACAAAATCTGTGAGATCATAAATGCGTGTTACATTAGGATGCAAAGTTTGTGGCACTATTGTTATGTAGAAATAGATAACAAAACAATACTAAACTATTGGGCTATAACAGCAATTATTCAACATAATTAAAAGGATTCTTATCGATGATTTGGTTTGTGTTTCAGAACTGACTTTTAATGGCATCATGTTAGTCAACTTGGTCGAATGCCAATGCCGAGGTAATTAATAATCTGCGATAACACTTGCATAATCCAGCCTTCTGGGAAATTTGTCTCCCCCAAAGAATTCTAAGTCTAGGAGACAATATCAGAGAAAGGAGCAAATTCAAATGCTTGTGAAATAAAAGAACACAGCTAGAAAAACCTGAAGATTGAAATGTTGCAACTGCTTTGTGATCAGCTGGCTACGGACACAGTAGTAAGATATTAGTCTTTCTTTCTTCCTTTCTCCTCTTCTTCTTCTTCTTCTTCTTCTTCTTCTTCTTCTTCTTCTTCTTCTTCTTCTTTTTGTGTGTGTTACTAGAGATTAAACCCAGGGACATTCTACCTTCAAGCTACACCCCTGGACCTATTTTATTTTTTTGTTTGAGGCAGGGTCTTGCTAGGTTGCCAAGGATGTCCTTGAGCCTGCAATCCTCTTGTCTCAGCTTCCCAACCACTGGGATTACAGGCGTGCACCACCATGCCCAGCTTAGTCTTATTTCTGGGCTTGATGAGAGTCAAGAGCATCACTGCTCTCCATCTGAACATGGCCTCAGGACTGGCAGGGGACATTTGACGCAGCAATGATCTTTGGAATCAGCAGCCTATGATCCAGCAGTTTTCACAGACACTAAGAGCTGAAGCAGACCACTTCCCACGGTGCAGTGCTTTAGCACCGTGGGAAACAGACCCTGGAAAACTGAGTCACAGCGTATTGGCTCGCATTCTCTCTAACCTACCATGAGAATGGACACACATAAGCCCGGGTTGGATGAACCAAATCACTTCTTCCCATGCCTGGGTGGTGTGAGCAGACCCCTCCATCCAGAGGCAGATCCATCAAAGCCAGATTTCTTACTCTTAGAACTGCTTTTCCTTGCTTTTCTAGTCCAAGGGATAACGCAGCCTCATTTAAGTGGACTCTAGGTGATGATATAGATTGAGGATATGGGCTTCTTCATTACATGTCTGTGTCCACCTGAGTATTAGGAATGGATTACCAGAGGAGTTTCTGGTATAACCTGGGAGTGATGGCGAGGCTGGAAGGTTTGCCCTTCACGCATCAATGTGACTCCTAAGAGCTGGACCATCTCTGGGACAGCTGGCTCATTCTATAGCTTCAAATCCCGGATGATGAAGGTCTAGAGGACTGGAGGTTAGCAGTGATCTTTTCTCCTCTTCTCCCTTAGAACCTTTGGGAACACACTTTTAAGAAAGAAGAGAAGGAAGTTACGATAAAAGAATAACTTACAGTCAAGCACAGTGGCGCACGCCTATAATCGCAGTACTTGGGAGGCTGAGACAGGAGCATCGCAAGTCTGAGGCCAGTCTCAGTAACTTAGCACTACCCTCAGCACCTTGGTGAGATTCTGTTTCAAAACAAAAAATAAAAAGGGCTGGGGGCATTAGCTGGGAGATAGAATGTCCCTGGGTTCAACCCCCATCCAATCTCCAGGATATGAGAGAGAGAGAGAGAGAGAGAGAGAGAGAGAGAGAGAGAGAGAGAGAGAGAAAGAGAGAGAGAGAGAAAGAGAAAGAGAGAGAGAAAGAATATGAATGAATATGAATCTGAGAACCGGCCATGGTGGCACATGCTTGTAATCCCAGTACTTGGGAGGCGGAGACAGGAGGATCCGGGTTCCTGGCCAGCCTCAGCTACTTAGTGAGGCTCTCCATAACTTCTCGAGACCCTGTTTAAAAATATAGAATAAAAAATAGAATTGTGGGTGTAGCTCAGAGGTAGAATGCCCTTGGGTTCAATCCCCAGTACCACACACACACACAAAAAGATATGAATCTGAATGAAAGCCACTCCAGGCTTCTGGGGAGATTTAACACTTAGACTTCCCTTTGCCGATAGGGAGCAGGCACGGAACTGAGCAGGCAGCTGGGAGAGTGACCTCGCTCAGAGTCAGAGGTCACAGAATGAGACTTTCATGGAGTCATTTTTATGGATCTGGGATTCTCTTTAACTGGCTGACAGCTTCAAATCTCCACTCAGCTTTGTCTTTATTAAAGAAATGCCCACTTGTGTCTTAGATTCAGGTTAATTTGATCCATACACAATCGAAAGATTTTTTTTTCTTTTTTTATTGTTTTCAGTACTGGAGCTTGAGTCAATGGATGCTCTTATACTATGCTACATCCAAAGCCCCTTTTTAAATTTTTTTTTAAATTTTGAGACAGGGTCTTACCAAGTTACCCAGCCTGGCCTCCACCTTGTGATCCTCCTGCCTCAGCCTCCAGAGTTGCTGAGATTACCATGCCCAGTGATATTTGTTCTTCCGCAAGAAGCCAGCCACAATCCATGGATCCATCACATCTGGACTGTTAGAACTCACTGTGTAACAATGATAGCAAGGAAATTGTGGGTGACTAGGGCTGGGGTGTCATTCTAAATAAACCTACAAGCTTGTTGCTGTCAAAGTCATTGCTTGCTGCATTGCTTTCCTGGTTAATTCCAGACTCAGTGAAGCTTTCCAAGGCTTGCAGGGCTGGTGTTGAGCAGAGTCCAGTGTCTGTTGGAATTGTTTTGTTTTCTGCTGATTCTGCATAAACTAGACCAGAAAGGGGCATGCATCTGAGAGGTCAGGTAGACCTGGATCCACGAGAGACCCAGCAGGGACCCTACCCTCCTCACTGCAAAAGAAATCACAACCCACCAGTCGGTCCAAGGTTTCTCTGCTGATTGCCATCTCATTATTTTCCTGGCTGCTATCTTGTTTATATAAAAAAATGTGCTCACTGTCAGGGTGGAGGTCAGGCTGACCACACATTCAAATTATCAGAAGTGAATCTGTAGGGAATTTATGGTAGACAGTTGATATGAGGCTTTGGTTGTATGTGTGTGAGAACACAGGTTGTAAATTCTGCTTTTCTTGCCTGCAATTGGCTATAACTTTTTTTTTTTTTTAACAGTGTAATTACATTAAACCAGTTCCCAGAACCATTGGACAATGAAGTGCCTTTCCCTAACACATCTGCTTTACTGTTTTAATAACCAAGCCCAGTTTACATATATTATTGCTCCAACATGCCATTCTCCTCTCTGCTCAAGCTAGTGAATTTCCTGACCCTAGAGTGACTGTGACACCACCGAAAACAAACGTATTTAAACTTCTTAGGAAATATTTTCAATGCCTAGCTCCTCTTGGTCAGCACACTACTATCTTATTGCTACCTGACATCTGCCTGTCTCCTTAGACTCAATTCCCTGTTTCTCCACCAGTCACTTTTCTCCTCATCTGTCACCTGGGACCCTGTCTATCCCACCAACAGCCCAATGAAACAAGCAGTCAAAATGAGACCTTTTAACTGAACCTCACACCCTAGTTGTATCGGTTAGTTTTTCATCACTATAATGAAATACCAGAGACTGCTAATTTTATAAAGAAAATAGGTTTATTTGGCTCACACTTTTGGAGGCTGGAGGGCTGCATCACATCACTGCAGGTTGCAATGGTAGCAATATATTCAGGATCATGAACACATCTCCAATGGGAGTAAAGAGGAAGAAGACTGGCAGGGCAAGGCTTTCACCTTTCCTTAGAATTCCCTCTCCAGAATGCAAAGGGGTACATGTCAACTACCTCATATCTCTACTGACCTCCATCTGGCCCCGCCTCCCAGAGGTTCTAGCACCCTGTAAGAGCAGTCACTCCAGGGACCCAGCCTTTGCTCACAATGAGGAACACAAACTCAGCACCAGTCAGCAACAGATCAACAGTAAGGAGAATTGGAGCGTGAGCCCTGGAAACAAGCTTCCCCAAACTACTACCTCATATCCACTGGGAATTCTAAGGAGCCGTCCCCAGGACATGCCAGAAGGTACGATATAATGAGAAAAGGGTTTTTAGTCACTGTTTGAATTGGGAAAGTAAATAAAAAAGGCAGATAGGATTTTCCCTTGCCCCCGAATTATGTTCAAATGAAATGCACTTGCTTTATTCCCCACAGCAATTTAAATAATAGCCTTCTTTAACACCATTTTCTACAGAGTTCAGAGATCAAAAGAAGTCAAATCCTGCTGCCCTTGATGCTAAGAAGACCGCCCCTCCCCCGGCTGTTCACTAGTCTGGGGTGGATGAGGCACCAGGGCCTGCCTGAGTCTGGGCTTATCAGCGGTAGCTCATTAGGTGCTGTGGTCAGTTATGCTTTCACTATCTGGAAGCCTCCTGACCACTATGTTAAGGGGAAAGTCGCTGCTGCGGGATGAAGAATGGAGACTCTTTCCCTTTAAGTTCTACCTCCTTGAAGAAGGACGTCTTGGGTGAATTCAGAAGTCCTGAGGGCCAAAAACACTGGTGGTGTTTTTTGTTTTTTGTTTGATTTTTTTTTTTTTCAGTACTGGGGGTTGAACTCAGGGGCATTCTACCTCCAAGCTACATCCCCAGCCCTAATTTTTTTTTGCGGTACTGGGGATTGAACTCAGGGGCATTCTACCTCCGAGCTATACCCCCAGCCCTATTTTTTATTCTTTATTTTGAAACCGGGTCTCACTAAGTTGCAGAGTGCCTCACTAGGTAGCTGAGGCTGGCCGCGAACCCGGATACTCCGGCTCAGCCTCCCGAATGCTGGGATTACAAGCATGCGCCACCACGCCTGGCTCCCCAGCCCTAATTTTTATTCTTTATTTTGAAACAGGGTCTCACTAAGTTGTGGAGGGCCTCACTAAGTAGCTGAGGCTGGCTGAGAACCTGAGATCCTCCTGTCTCAGCCTCCCAAGTACTGGGATTACAAGTGGGCGCCACCATGCCTGGCTCCACTGGTGACGTTTCTACCTATGGCATAATAGTTTTGAAAGGCATCTTCTTGCCTACCGGGCACCCTTCATCCTTTCAGGTGAGCACAGGATCTGCTACTGCAGGGGCCTCCTCTGGTCGCCATGGGCTGGGACAGCCCCGCTCACTCTCTTGGGGGGCTCTCTGCTTTGCCCTCTGGCTGCACCAACCTTGCTGTGTGAGCACACTCTGCGCCTGGATCTGCCGCCTGCCATTGCTGCCGAGCTCCTGGAAGTGAGGATGATCTGTGTCAGGTGTGTTTTTCTACTCTAGACCCTGCCACAGGGCCTGGCTCCAGGGGAAGCTCAACAAATAATTCTGAATTTGTTAATGAGTGAATGACAACAAAGAATGTCAAAAAACAAAGTAATGGAATTGTGTGTTTCAGAATAGAATCGTTCCCACAATGCACCTCTAGCACGCACAGACCCCGGAGTCTTTTGGTCTTGAAAGGGAAGTGGACAGATTCCACCAGTGGTTGCTGAGGAGACAAACGTGGTAGCTGAACGCACTCCGGCCGGGCCAGAGGCAGAAAGCCACCGAGAGGGAGGCGGAACCTGCCTCCTGCCCCAAGGCAAGCCCGTCTCCATTCCCCTGGCAGCTGGGCTTCCCGGTCTCCTATGACCTCTCCCTCCACTTTCTACTCATTCTATAGCGATGACAGTACTCCATGTTGCCGAGTTCTGGGAAATGGGCCATACTCCTTACCACTGATGAGATCCAGGGGTATGCGTGAGCTCCTAGGGAAAATGTAAGATGGACTTTGATCTTCTGGAATGTTGTCTAGTGCGCAGAGATGCCGAGTTACTCTCCGCACCTGTATTATGTGCCTTCCCACTCGCTCTCTGGGCATGCTCTGCCTGTCCTCTGACTAAGGGACGCCCTTTGCACCGTTTCCCAGGCCAGGAAAGTTGGCTTTTTCACCCACACCCCAGACTTACTCCCAAAGGGAAGCCTTCGTAGAAATCGCAGGGCACATTTGGGAGCCTGCAAAGATCTCCCAACTTATAGGATGGCAGACAGATAGAAAATAGATTGATTGATAATAGAGTGATTGATAGATAATTGATGATAGATAAACAGATGGATAAACAGATGGATGGAATCAATAGCTGGGAATCACCCACCCTAGCAGGCTCAGAGCAGTGGGTGGAAAGGCTGACAGAAGGGTCCTCCTAAGAGCTAGGCACCTGCAAACTTGGCCACCCCAAGTTTGACAAACAGGTAGGTGTGGCCTTTCCCTCTTTTTTATACCTCCCATTTCTATGCCCTTGTGTTTATCTCCCCAAGGGAAGGATCCTTAGGATGAGAATTCTAACCCACTTTTAACTGTGAAAGCTGGAGTTGGAGTTGTGAACTTGGCTTGTCCAGTCAGAACCTAAGGGATAGCTGGAATGCACCCTCAGCTACCAGCAGGAAGAGTGGTGGGGTTCAGCAATGGGGCCCCATGCCTGGCCACGTGTTCCTTTGAGCCCCCTTGGTTTCCCAAGTCTGCCCCTCCAGAGTTGGTGAGCCTACCCTTCTGATAAATACCCAGGTTGTCATTTATGCCAGTGCACACCACTTCAAGAGTCAAATAGTCCTGCGGTACTTATTTTGAAAAACAGAAGCCCTCCCTCTCTCCTCCCCCACCCCTGCACAAAGCGCTTACATCCCGGTCCCATCTCCACACTGTGATTCATTTGGTTCTTGGTTAAACTTTCAATGCTTCTATTATTCCGCATATGAGAAGTTATTTACGGCTGTGCACTTACTATGCTGCAATTGCGATCCCTTTCTTTCACAATTCTTCCCATCTGAAGTTAATAGTTGCCTTATTTATGTCTTTGCATGGTATTCTATGCTTCCATGATTACTGCCAGATCCTTGATAGAACTGTAAATCTCTTCTCAATACACTAGAACACATTAGGAAACACATCCACCCACTCTATCTATCTAAATTCCGGGATATCTTCTAAAATCCTCTCTTCTGTCTTTCTTTGCACTAATTTTTTTCTAGGCCTGGGGCATATAGTATATTCTAGGGACCTTCCTCGCCATCCTCCTAGGACAATCAACCAATCAATCTCTCTCTCTCCCCCTCCCCTCTTCTCAAGAAGCATTAGTGTGATAAAGTTTCTGAAATATTTTATTTCACACTTGACTGGCAGTTTGGTTGGGAGAAGAACGTGAGGTTGGAAAGCATTTTGCATGGAATTTTTAAGACATTGATTCATTGTCTTTATCTTCATCTTCTATGCTGCTCTTAGGAAGGCTGGGGCAATTTTAATTCTTTTTTTTTCTTTCAGTACTGGGGGTTGAACCCATGGGCATTCTACACCCCCAACCATATGTTTTATTCTTTATTTTGAAACAGGGTCGCACTAAGTTGCAGAGGGCCTCACTAAGTAGCTGAGGGTGGCCACGAACCTGCAATCCCCCTGTCTCAGCCTCCCAAGTTCTGGGATTACAAGCGTGCACCACCATACCTGGCTCAGTTTTAATTCTTGATATTTTGTACCTAACCTACTTTTTCCTTTTGGACCTTTTAAGATAATACACTTTGTCTTTGCTGTTCTAATAATATGTTTCATAATAATATGTTTCGGTGTGGGTTTTGTTTTGCTAGTTTGTTTTGTTTAATCTCCACCATGGTGGCCAATGGCTGAACACTTTTCCTCTAAAAACACAGGAGCTTTCTTGTGGGGAAATGTCCTTGAAGTTGGCAAATGTGGTGCCCAAGGCTCCATCTTCTCTCTTTCTGCAGCTGTTATTAGTTGTGTATTGGACCACCTGGTTTTCTCCTTTAATTTCTTTATAGTGGTCATTTCCTTTAGAGAGTCTCTGAATGCAGATACATTTTAGAGGGCCGGGGCCACCATGGCCCTTGTAGGCCTGGCTGGGGTGGATGCTGGAGACACGGGCAAAGAAGATGTCTATGCACTCAGATTGCCTCCATCTGTCAAGACCTCCCAACACACTGGCAAGTCCTAGCGGTGATCAATAAGGAAGGCCATTCGTACGTAATTCAATTGCTCACAATGCACTGAGCCCCTCAATGTTCATGACGCAAATCATTCAAAAGTACAGCAAGAGTTCTCTAGGAAACTGCATCGAATAACCCTGCCGACTGACCTTGGCTGCCTGACTGTGCAGAGATGAAACGCGATAGCTCCAGATCCTAAGTTACCTTGGGCTAGCTCAGGCCCATTGGAAACATTTTTGATCCAGCCTAACATTCTCTTCTGGTGACTATTAGGTAAGCTAGCCTCCACCAACCCTAAAGCTAAGAATAGTGTAAGGTAACATCTGAAATTTATAGAAAAGATTTCTCCTCGCTGTTGCAGCCTGCCTAGTGGATGCCCCACCAATGTATTTGCTGAAGGCAGTTAATTATTTGTCACTAGGGATTGAACCCAGGGGCACGCTACTCCAAGATACGACTTGCTTTGTTGCTTTGTTATCTGACTTCTTCCTCCATCTCTTCTTCCTCCATCTCTCGGACTATCATTCAGGGCAATTTGAATTCATGTTCTGGGGTCTTGATCACTCGTATTTGACCCTGAATAAACTATTCTGCCTTCCCTTTAAGGCAGAGTTGTTATTTTATGACTACAAAACACTGAAGAGACAGAGCAGGTGCACGTTCACGTACCATGCTGAGCGCGCGTTCACGTACCATGCTGAGCGCGCGTTCACTGTGTGGTGAGCACCGCGCTAAGCGCTTCCCGCGGTGACCTCTCTCTGTGCTGAGCCCCATGGAGCACGCCAGCTCCCTTCCACAGATGAGAAGTCTGACTCTGAGCTGCCACCTCCGCTGCCTGCCCCACGATCAGGATATCATCCTCGCCTTTTAGAAAGCCATCCTCAGCCTTTCTGGAGTTGCAATTACACCCTGGTTTTCTCCTCCTCTGGAGAGGATTAGGCTGAGAGAAGAAAGTAGATCTCTGGGGAAGCTCAGTCATTAAAGTATTATGTTTCCCATTGATCCAGTGGCTATTTTGATAGGGCTATTCAGGACTCCAACTAAACTCCAGGCTCCGCCCCACCCTTCTTTTTGATCTGAGATCTCCCCAGAGCCGGTGGAAATGTCCTCCTGTTTGTTACCAGATTCCTAGTGAAAATTAGCCCCCCTCCCAGAGGTTCAAAACAACCCCGACCCTCGGAGATGTGTTGGCCTGTTTTAACTTTTAAGGCTGACCAAGGGGGATTCTCGGGATTATTATTTTATTTTCACTTTCACAAGTGGGAATATAAGCTTTGAGAATTGATCTGTCACTGTCTGGTTTTAAATTTCAGACAGAAAAATAATGATCAGCATGTTGCTTTCTTGATTTCCCCCAAGTCAGGAAGCAGGAGGTGGCAGAGCTATCTTAAGGAAGAATGCCAGTCTCCAGGGGTTTGTGTCTTAGCTGTGACAACTTGAGTAATTTACAGAGATTGTCTAGCTTTTATAGGGGACCCATTTGTTGTCTTTATAAAGCCAGCATGCAGGGGTTTGTGAAAAAGGATGATGGCTTTGCAGTTTAGCTCAGAGCAGGTTAGGAATGTACAGTTTTAATGACTTTGAGATAAAATATATTGGTACTTTTTTTTAAAAAAGGGGGTTGGTATATCTGTCATAAAAATGTATAGATATGAATGTCTCTACTTCTTTTACAAAAGGAAGGGCTGTGTTATTTGCTGTCATTAGTGTACTGAAAAAAAAAAAAAGAAAGAAAAGAAGGAAAAAGAAATGGGAGAAAATGTGTGAACTAACACCCAGCCCTCTCTCGGGAAGCTCTTACATGGTTAACCACTGCATAAGTCCCTCACTGCACAACGGATGAGAATGAGAATGATAACAAAGCCAGATGACGTCAGTCTGTAAGAGACTACTTAACACAGAAAGGTCCTCATCTTTGAAAACCATAAGCTCTTCTCTGGTTCAGTTTAGGTAAAAGCAAATCTGAGGCTATTGCAAAGTTCTGTCACCTACATTTAGGAGTTCATGGCATCCCACACAGAAAACAGATTTGCTTGTACTCACATGTACAGGAATAGTTGTGGAACTAATATCAGGGAAGAAAACTTGGTGACGTGGTCAAATATCATGATTTGGACCTGGGTAAAAAACAAGGACAAAGAAATGAAACTCTGTTTACTTTCAGAAGATGGATTTAAACTTGCTAACAGTTTTTCCTGCTTTTAAAGACTGAACCAATGGGTAAATTGTGTCTCAAAAAGTCCCAAAACTACATAGCTGTTACTAGTGGTATCAGAATTAGACTCCTACTCCCAACCTATTTCTATTTTACCTTTTTACCTGTCACTCAAACTAAGACAACTCTTCCTCCTTCTTCCTCCTCTTTCCCGTCTCCTGTTCTTCTCCTTTTCTCCTTTTTTTTTTTTTTTTTTTTTTTTGGTGGTATTGGAGATTGAACCCAGGGCATTCTACCTCTGAGTTACAGCCCAGCTCTATTTTATTTTATTATTTTGAAACAGGGTCTTGCTACGTTGCTGTGGCTGGTCTTGAACCTGAGATCTTCCTGTCTCAGCCTCCCAAGTACTGGGATTGCAGGTGTGCACCATGGTGTCTCGCTCAGTTATTCATTCTTTAGATAGTCGGCTGTCCTCATTTATTTGAAGGGCATCACTCCCTAGGTTTTACTTGGAGTCTTAAAACTGCAAGATGTTTAAGTACTCAAACATTGTGTGTGTGTGTGTGTGTGTGTGTGTGTGTGTGTGTGTTTCTGGGGATTGAACCCAGGGGCATTCTACCTCCGAGCTATATCCACAGGCCTTTTTTATTTTATTTATTTATTTTTTGTTTTGGAACAAGGTCTCTCTAGGTTGCTGAGAGTCTCACTAAGTTGCTGAGGCTGGTCTCGAACCTTTGATCCTCCTGTCTCAACCTCCCAAGTACTGGCATTACAGGCATACATCACCATGCCCAGCTCATTTTCTCATTTGACTTCAAAAAAGTCACTGGTAAACTGCCAGTTCCCCTCGTTCCTGTGTAGAGAGAGGCCACACCCTGCTGATTTTGTCCTGTGGACTCTTAACAGCCTGGGACGTGCCCAGCCAGGCTGGACTGCTGACCCCAAGAGGAAAGAGAAAGCTCTGCATTGATCGGGTGATTACTGGCAGCATCAGTCAGCTTCTCATGCGTCTGCAATTCTTACAACAATCCCACAGAGGGATAATATATACGCACTTAATATTCACCCATTTATTTGCCATTCCTATTAATATTTTGAGTTTGTGGGCCAGTACAAAATGATCTAACATATATACGTAATTGGAATCCCAGAAAGAGAAATCAAAGCACGTTTGATGAAATAATGACCAAAGTTCCCCAAATTTGGTGAAAACATTGACTTATGGACCCAAGAAGATGCATAAGCCCCAAGCAGCATAACTATTAAGAAAAACCCATGTAGGAACACAAGAGAGATACCATTTCTGCCTGTGAGTGCAATACCAGGGATTGAACATAGGGGCGTTTTACCATTCTACTGCCACACCTCCCAGCCCTTTTTATTTTTTGTTTGGAAACAGGGTCTTGCTAGGTGGCTGAGAGTCTCACTAAGTTGCTGAGGCTGGTCTTGAATTCATATTCCTCCTGCCTCAGCCTCCCAAGTACTAGGATTACAAGCATGTACCACCACGCCCGATGAGAGAGAACTTTTTTTTTGTGGTACTGGGGATTGAACTCAGGGGCATTCTACCTCTGAACTACGCCCCCAGCCTTATTCTTTATTTTTGAAACAGGGTCTCACTAAGTTGTGGAGAGCCTCGCTAAGTAGCTGAGGCTGGTCTTGAACCTGCGATCCTCCTGTCTCAGCCTCCCAAGTACTGGGATTACAAGCATGTTCCACCTTGCCCGGTGCAAGAGAACATTTGAATGGATAAGGAAATGGAAGTTCAGCAAGGTATCAAGTGACCCGCTCAACCTTACAGTCAGGAAATAGCAGATCTTGAGTGTGAACACAGGTCAGCTAGTCACTGGAGTATCCCTGCTTTGTTCTGCAGGCTGTGTTAAAGCAGGCACGATCTTTCAGGAGATTGCAGTCTCCATGTAACAGAAACAATGTACTACATCTCTATATAGCTGACATCTCTGCACAAAAGAGAGAGCCTAGCACAGCAGCTTCAGTACGAGGCTCAATAACCTTCAGTAACTACAAAAAAAGCAGCACAAAATGCAGCGGAAGGTGAATGGGGCATTGTTTACACACTGGTCAATCCCACAGACGTGATAGGAAGACAGGTGCGCCCTTTATTAACTCCATTCAAATGAGAGCAATGGTTGTCAACCTTTGTTCCCTGCTAGATTCTCGCATGAGGTGGAGGGCCAGAGAGAGGGGTGGGCAGTGGGGAACACTTTGAAAAAATCCAGTGCTCAGAGCTCGTGTCAGGCTAATTAAAGAATCTCCAGGTAGCATCAGGGCGGTGCTTTGAAAAGGTTCCCCAGGTAGTGCCAATGTCCAACCAAGGCCCAGGCACCATCAGTGAGCACAGAACTGAACCACGATGGGACACAGAAAGGAAGTTTCGTAGCAGCAGAAAGCTTGAGGGGTCCTTCAGAAGGGAGGTGGCTTGAAAAGGGTCTGTAAGGGTTTAAATATGGGTGATGCCAAGAAATGCGCTTGGAGCAGGAAACCAAGGAGGAGCTGAAGTCACCTACAGGCAAGGGAGGGAGGCATCAGTCCAGGTCCTAAGACCAAGCCCAGGGCCTCCAGAAAGTGACTGCCATTCCAGAATAGTGGGGTTGGCAGCCACATAGAAAATAACTGGGTTAGAGCTGGGCTCTAACCGAGCCTGAGAAGATGGGTATCAGAATCTGAAAATATCGATGGCGTCCATTGTAGGTGTAGGGCACTATCAGGATAGTCTAAAAAGTCGGGTAAAAGATTAGCAAGTCGAGGCCTGTTTTGGATTTTCTCAGGCAAAACGGCCCTGAAGCTAATCAAAGAAAAAGATAAGAGTCCTCAGGCCCACTAGATGTCTTTGTCCAATTACCAAACGACTCCAGTCCCTAGATCCTGCCCTAACGGGCCAAACCTATCCCAATACACTCCATATCCCTTCTGGACAAACCAGCCAATCCTTATGGTCCCATAGTCTCTTTTTGCCCTGGCAACAAGATTTCACCAATCTCATTCCCGCCTATGTACACCCCCCCTATAAAAGGCTGAACACAGCCAGAGTGGGGGTCCTTGTCAAGACTCCACTGTGTTGGATGAGACTTGGACCCTAGCTTGAGCTAGCAGTAAACCTCCTTCTTGCTTTTGCACTGCTCTGTGTGAAGTGATCGTTCTTTGGTGAGGCACCCAGGTTTGTGCATAACATAGGAAGTCCTAGTCCACTGACCGTAGGGTAGAGAGATCAAGTTTCAGCGTCTACTGGCTTTAAGCTTCCTTTCTCACAACTCTGAACCTCTGACCTTTCACAGAAAGAAAACCTGTTTTCCAGGATGCAAGATTATGCTGTGAAACCTCTAGTGCTATGGCTGCCTGTTATTTTACCCTGCGTTCAACATAGTCCCTCTCCCCAAGCTTATAAGGTCAAAGAATTATGATTCCAAAAAGAAATGCTACTCCCAAACAAGAAATCAAAGAGACAGAGAGAGTGAGTGAGTGTATCTTTTTAGTCTAAAATATTTTAGCTTCTAGTTTGAAGATGGAGAAGCCCATATATATGCAAGGTCATGAGCAGTTCATTTCTCCAATGCTGGAATAGTTTCGATAAGAGATAACAACTGATTATCTTTCATCAGCAGCCAATCGCCGCAGCCCCTTTTGGAGTAGGTAATAAACAGACTTCATTGCTGAGGATGTGCCCTTCACTAGAAGTGTTCTTGAATTCAAAGTCATGAAGCCATTGCCACTGGCTTCCAGGTAGAACACAAGTCTGCAATCTCACACACGTTTCTGAAATCTCACATCCACATTTTGGGGGCTTATCTTCCATTTCTCCAAATCCTAAAACACATTCAGGAAATGCATGTTAGTAACGATGGATATTACAGTCATGGGACTTTTAAAAAAATTTTGTACTCTTGAAATTTCTGATCGTATATTTCATGCCATTTTCAGTCCTTACCTGAACTGCCTACGTTGGAAAGTCGAGTGACTCTTTCTGGTGCCTCAGTTGCCTCTCAATCTATAATTTCAGGAGTCATCTCAGGAGGTTCATTTTTGGGACAAATCTGATTCACACGGCGAGACAGCAGACCTGATTTTTCTACCTTTTAATAAAGTCATCAGCAGAAACAAGCAGGCCACAGAAGACAGCAGAGAGACATTTACTCTCACTGGGACAAATGTTCCTTCTTTGTAAGTGACAGCAAATAGAAGTAATGTCTAATTAAGAGGTTGTGTTGCTTTAAAGTATTTTAAAGCAACCTCTTTGCGTGGGAATCTGATGCCTGGAAGCTGAGTTGAGTAGGGCCCCAACTGCACACATTTCAGTGTCCTGACTTCCAATCAATAGCAGGCTGTGCTTGGCCCCAACGGGCTGACACCTAGCAGATCAGAATGGAAAAAAAAAAAAGTGGAGATGGACAAGCAGAGGAAGTTAAGAGTCTGAAGCAATTTATACTTGGTGGTATAAACTGATAAGCACCCAGTGGCAGAGGCTGGGGACATTTTTTTCCCCAGAGGACAGGTAGCACACGACTTAGAGGAAAACACTTTCCGCATGTATAAGAGAACATGACAGAGACCAGGACTGGATAAGCTCAGTCACAAGGAAGAAAAGGGGGAGGGGTAGCAAAACCTGGCTTCAGAAACTACAGAACAGAGTCCAGGGTGGAACGGACACACATCCTAATCCCCCCCTCCCCCATGTACACCAACCAGACACACACATCCAATCATGATCACGTGAGATAAAGTTGAATGAAGCTCCCATGTAATATATCTTTTAGGTGTTTGTGTGTGTGTGTGTGTGTGTGTGTGTGTGTGTGTGTGTGTGTGTGTGATTGAGAATTGAACCCAGGGGTATTCTACCGCCACTTTAAATCCCCAGGCCTATTTTATTTTTTAAAACAGGGTCTCACTAAATTGCTGAGGCTGGCTCAAACCTGTGATCCTCCTGTCCAGCCTCCTAAGTACTGGGATTACAGGCATGAGCTACCACACCTGGCTACTTAATATATCTTTAATCTGCCCACCTCTCTCTCTGGTCCTGTGACCGCAGCCCACGGTCTAGCCTCCCCCTGAATTACTGCAACGAAACCTTCAATTCCAGCAGCCTCCACTCAATCTATTCTCCTTCTGGCAGCCTGCATGAGCTTTCAGAAATGCAAGCAACATCAGTCAGTTTTCTAAACCCTTAGACACATCTTCCTTGCCCTGAGCTATAAACCCAGCTCCTTTATCAGGCCCCTGGGTCCTGTTGAATCCTTCCCTGATCTGCCCTGGTATCTTCCCGGTGGTAAACTCTTACAAGCTTGAAAAATTTATGTCTTCATTCTTGTTCATAGAAGTTTGCACAGAGAGACCTCCTGGCCTCCAGTGGACCATCTTTTCCACTTAGAACTTTGCATGCCCAAATTTCGACTCCAGTTTTAGATACAATCTTCCTTTCTCCCCAGGAAGTCTACTCTGGAACAGGTGCCCCCGCTCCACACCCTCGGATCATCCTGTAGACTTCCTGTCTTAGGGCAGCCCACATCCTGTTGTTATCCATTGGTCACAGTTTTTTCCACCAGGACTTAGAGAAGGACACTTTTTTTCATCTAAGACCAGGCTGCCAGCCTACTGGAGAAGACTCCTCAATCTGTCAGTCGCCATCATTAAAAATTCTTGATCTCCTGCCTTGAATGGACCTTGAGTGCTATTCAAAGAGTGGCCCACGGACCAGCAACATTGACATCAGCTGTTAGAAATGTAGACTCCTGATGCCACGCGTAGTGGCTCACGCCTATAACCCCAGCACTTGGGAGACTGAGACAGGATTGTAGTTTGAAACCAGACTTCCAAGCTGGGCGTGGTGGCGCACGCTTGTAATCCCAGCATGTGGGAGGCTGAGACTGGAGGATCTGGGTTCGAGGCCAGCCTCAGCTACCTAGTGAGGCGCTCCGCAACTTAGTGAGACCCTGTTTCAAAATAAAGAATAAAAAATAGGGCTGGGGGCATAGCTTGAAGGTAGAATGCCTCTGAATTCAATCCCCAGTACTGCAAAAAAAAAAAAAAAAAAGAAAGAAAGAAAGAAACCAGACCTCCGTAACTAAGGGAGACCCTTGGCAACTTAGCAAGACAGTTTCAAAATTAAAAATGAAATGGGCTGAGGGTGTAGTTTAGAAGTAGAATGCTCCTGGGTTCAATCCCCAGTATGAAAGAAAGGAAGGAAGGAAGAGAGGGAGGGAAGCCGGGTGTGAGGGTGCACACTTGTAATCCCAGTACTTGGGAGGCTGAGACTGGAGGATCCGGGTTCACGCACAGCCTCAGCTATTTAGTGAGACCCTGTTTTAAAATAAAGAATAAAAAAAATAGGACTGGGAGTGTAGCTTAGAGGTAGAATTCCCCTGGGTTCAAACCCCAGTACCACACACACAAAAAAAAAAAAAAAAAAAAAAAAAAAAAAAAAAAAAAGAAAGAAAGAAAAAGAGAGAGAGAGAGAGAAGGAGGGAGGGAAGGAAGGAAGGAAGCAACCTAGAATCCCACGCCCTGGCCAGACCTGCTGCGTTAGAATCGGCTTTTCCTGGTGCTCCTGGATGATGGCCCTCACTGGAAGGCAGGAGGTCTTCTTTCTAGTTCACTGTAAGCTTCTTGGAACTGCTTGAAGACCCGGCAAAGCGTATTTCTTGAAGAGATCAGTTAATTAATTAAAAAGAGGGACTTGGTTCTGACATTGTTACCTCCTGTGTGTGGGAGCAGAAGTCGCCTCAGTCACAGCTCCAAAGGAGTCTCCAGGGGACAGGAGTCTTCCTGGAACATGGAGACAGGGAGCTGGAGCCAGGACCAAGTGTGGGGCGCAGAGGACCTGGTCCTGGCTTCCGTGGCTCCCCGCAAAGTGCTGCAGAAGTCCCTTCGCCTTTCCAGGTCTCCCCCCACCCACCTATACACTGGGCAGATGACAGGGCCTGTTTTGCTCTCCTCCCTGGAGGTGGAGGATGCTTTGTAATAGGAATCGATTCTGCCGGAAGAGGGATCGTTATTTGATCCTGCACTTTAATCCTTGCCAGAGCCCTGTGCCCGCCCAGCAGCAGGTAAGACTGGGCTGGGGCGGGCGGGGCAGCAGGCCCTGGCCTAGGAGGACGCCTTTCCAGGTCACTGCCAAGGCCAAGGGTTTCTCAGGAGTCTGTCTGCACCAGGTGCGCAGGCGGGCGCTGTCAGCTCCGCCCGGCCTGGCCTCTGGCAGTATTGAATTTATTCCAACCATTCAATAGAGATAATGAGCACAAGAAATCCACCAGGCCTCCATCAGCCCCGTAATCCTGACCCCATTTAACGAATCTGATGATACTTAGTGTATCCACGTGTTTGCTTTCTTTCCAGCAAACAGTCAAACGTGATTAAACTCTTCCCTCATTTCCATATTAATGGCATGCCCGTGTGAAGAATTTGGGAAAGCACATTTCTGGAAATCTCAGTTTTGATTTAAAATGTTTCCAGCATGGCGCTGAACAGAGGACACACTGACATGGAGCCATCCCTTGCTAGCAGCTTCCGGGGGGCAGCGACCCGCCACATCCTGCTGCCTCTTCCCCAGTAATTTTATTTTCAATTGACATGTAATAGTTGTACGTATTCACAGGACACAAGGTGATGTGTCCATACATGGTGTAGTGAGAGAGTTAAGTAGCATATCCCTTAGCCTGAGCCTTTATTGTTTCCTTGTGGTAAAAACGTTCACAATCCTTTTCAAATTATTTTAAAAATATATGGCACATGATTGTCTATAGTCACCTTCAGTGCAATAGCCAGGCAGAGCTTGTGCTTCCTAACTGCGCGTGGTACAGTGGACCACTCTCTCCTCAGTACTTACAGGAACGCCTGCCTCCTCCGCTCCATCCTGGGGCTAGAGGAGGAGGTGTCCTAGCGACTGGGCCAAGGTCCTGTCTCATGCTGTAGGTGACAGTGACGCCATTCCATCTCCTCTGAGCCCCTCAGTCCTTTCCGCTCCTGGAGGGTTGCTTGCATTTCCTCCCAATGTTCATTTTTGGTACTGAGGAATGTGTGCATCTGAGGAATGGGGGACCCTGGGACATATGGGTACGAACGAGTCCTCAACTCCTCCAACCCATCGAGTGCTCGGAAGCCCCATCCATCCTCACCCGCGCAAGGAGCTCGCCCCGCTGCACAGATCGCTGGCAACAAGCTCAGGCACCAAAGGAAGGCTGACAGAGCTGGGTCTGCATCCCGGCTCCCCCGGGGACAAGCCATGTCATTCGGAGCAAGTAGCTCACCCAGCACTCTTTCTTCACCCGTAGAAATAGAAAAACAACAGTACCCACCTCAGAAGGTGGTTGTTGTTATGAGGCATTTTAAATAAATGATTCAGATAGAGCACTTAGCTCACTGCTAGAATGTAGAAAGTGCCCAGTAGAACTTGGCTGTTGTTATTTTGTTCTTATTGCTCTAAATAATATATCACTATTCACTGTTCCTTCCAGCAGCAGATCAATAGCCTTGGAGAGAGAACTTTTTTGTAGCTACAACACACCTGGCTGGGCCCTTCAGCAACTGGGGGCCGGGGAAGAGGGGCGTCTCTATGGAAAGGAGACGGGCTTGTCCTACCCTGGACCGTCCACTCACTGTGACTTTAGAAAAAGCCCTGTCCTAGGGAACAGGAGATGTGTGCTTTGGGCCCTGTGTGAGTCAGCTTTGAGTGGCTATGACCGAGATACCTGACGAGAACAGGTTAGTGGAGGAAATGTTTATTGGAGTCATGGTTTCAGGGTCAGTCCATGGCTGACTGGCTTCAAGGCAGAAACATCTTGGTGGAAGGGCGTGGTAGAAGAAAGCTACTCCGTTAATGGAAGCCAGGAGAGAGAGAGAGAAAGAGCGCCAGCCAGAGACAGTTTTAGTCCTCAAGACCAAATCCCCAGGGACCCAGCCATGCCGCCTCTGAACCCTGATACACTGGAGACCAGACTTTTAACTTGAGATGTTTTATTGTCTGCTTGCTTTGGGTAGTGGCAATTGAACCCAGGGGCAGTTCTACCTCTGAGCTACACTCTCCAGCCCTTTTTATTTTTTGTTTTGAAACAGAGTCTTGGTAGGTGGCTGAGAGTTTCTCTAAGTTGCTGAGGCTGTCCTTGAACCTGCAACCTCCAGGTGTGCACCACCACACCCAGCTCCACACATGAGCTTTGTGAGGGACATTTCAGCCTTAACTCTGTCTCTGATTACTTGAGCAAGCACTCAGTTTCAAGCTGTATTCCTGAATTGAGTGTAGTAAAGATAACTTATTCGTAATGGGCTTAACAGGGCACTGCAAGGCAGATTTTACAAGGGAAAGAACTGAGATCCAAACCGAGGTTAAGCAACTTCAGACTGGAGCACAGGTCTTCTGGGTGCAGACAAAGTATTTCTCCACACGACCCCACGGTCGCTCAAAAGACCAGGAAGCCTGTTGACTGAGAAAAGCTATGCTCTACACCGGCCGGTTTGTGATTGTTACTCAACTTTCTGTCACTGTGACAGAACACCTGAGGCAATCAACTTAAAAAGAGGAAAGGTTTATTCTGGCTCACAGTTTCAGCCCATGGTCACGTGACCCTGCTGCTTCGGGCCTGTGGCAACTCAGGACGTCGTGGCTGGAGCACAGGACGGATGAAGCCTTTTCACCTGTGGCAGCCAGGAAGTAAAGAGAGCCAGGAAGAGGGTGGGGTCCCGATATTCCCTTTAAGAACAGGCCCTCAGTAACCTTTTTCCATCTGGACCTCACCTCCCTAAGATTCTACGGCCTCCCAGTAGCAACAGAGGCTGCAGACCAGCCTCCAACACCTGGGCCTCCGGGGGCCTCCCAGATCCAACCCAGAGCAGTGGTCAGCCTGCGCCCGGGCCTACACGATTCCCACGCGCAGCCTCCAGGCCTCCGGGATCTTTCACCGATTGCGTTCCTGTTTCCAAGTGCCTCACCGTGCGCTCACAGCCACGGAACCTCATTCTGTTTCTGAGTTCTGCCATCTGCTCAGCACGAAAACACTAGTGTTCCGAGCGCACCCGCTCTGATGTGACTGTTGCTGCAGGAGCCACTCAGTACAATTGGGAGACTTTTCTCCCAGAGCACAAAGCATTGGAAATGACCCTTTGTGTTTTGAGGATGGGAGTAAAACAGACGAGAAGAGGCCCTCTCCTCCCCACCCTCCCCTCCCACCCACTTTCCTTCTTGTCTCCGCTTGGCACGGCTCCACTTGGATTTCCGAACGACCACCCTGCTCACCTGCCGAGCCCCCTGACCCGGCGAGGCTGGGCTCCATCTTATTCCAGCAGTCCCCGGGAGCTCTGCCCTGTGCCTCCTCAGTCGTGTCCCTGCCACAGGCTTCCAGATCCCCGTGTCTTTGACTATTTGCCTGAAAACACCATATGTGTGAACTAAGTTTATAAAGCAGTTCGCTTAAGAATAAATTCCAAGATGCTATTTTTCAGCAGCCTGTGAATCACTTTAAACTCATTTGCAAAATAAAGTCTTTGCCAGGGGAAATTCATTTCTGTTGACCATGGAGAGAATGAAAGTCATAATATGTGGCGCTTTTCCACTGGATAGCCAGGAGCTATTTTGCCAGGAGAGGCAGGAATGGGCAGCCATCTCTTAAATTCCAATTCCGAGTAATAAAAATATCTATCACGTGTAATGCTCCAGACTCAGATTCTAGTTTTCAGAGCTGCATGGAAGTTCAGTCAAACAATTTGGGCTTTATTTTGTTCTTTCATCAGAAGAAGTAGGAAGACAAATATTATCACAATCAGAGATGAGTTTTGGCAAGGTATAGTGGCACACACCTGTAATCCCAGTACTTGGGAGGCAGAGACAAGAGGATTGCAGGTTTGAGGCCAGCCTCTGCAACTTAGCAAGATCCTCAGAAACTGAGTGATACCCTGTTTCAAAATAAAATAAAATAGGGCGAGAAGTATATAGTTCAGAGGTAGAATGTCCCTGGTTTCAATCCCTAGTACAAAAAAAGGGAGATAGTTTTATAGAGTTCCCTATGCCTTAATTTCCCAAAAAGCCATTTATTTCAACACCTGCTAATACAAAATAGCTCTGGGAGACACTTCCCCAGAAGACATGGTAAGCAGGAGACCCGGCGCTGACGTGGAATTGGCCGGCGCGTCCGGATGGGCAGAGCGGATACAGGCGCAGCAGGGCTCGGGATCTGCAGGTCGGCCACTCGCCTCGGCTGCGCTGTTTTATTTTGTCATGTGCTGCCTTTTGTGTCTGTGTGATTGCCCCCTGACTCGTGTGTCTTCAGCACTGCCGGCTCAGCGGGCTGATTTTTATATCCTTATCTAGGGAAGGAATCTGGGGCCGGCTGCTGCTGCTGAAAGACGCATGCCCGGAGCCATCGGCGCGGCTTCATCAGGAGCAGGGCTGGCGTTTGGGTCACCGCGTGGATCGGAGCCTTGGCACTGATCGATCCGCAGTCTCTTCAGGGAGGAGGCCAGGCTGCGCCGGGGAGGCCAGGCTGGTGAAAGGCGGCGGCAGGCCACCGCAAGGTGTGCCGGGAATTGCCGACCCTCCCAGACGGATGGCAGAAAAGCAAGGAGCTGCCGGAACGCTCCTGTTCACTCGCTCCGGCTGCGCTGTCTTCTCTTCTCTACCAGTTTTTTCTTGTAGCCATTCCAGACAGGGCCACACTTCTAAATGTGATGGGACCTCCAGGTATCAAACCAGCCTCCCCCTCCTCCCCCACAGTGGGTGACCAGCAGGTCAGCTCAGCGTGGTGCTGGAGGGTTGAAGGGTGCTGGGTGTGGGGTCTCTGTGTAGGCACATAGGAAAGCGTACTGTTGGGCTTGACCTCAAAAGCAAGTCCCTGGACTGTGCTGGATAGTTCCGAGTCTCTGGCTTCCTTGCTGGCCGCAGAGTGAGGAAGAGCTTGGCCCAGGCTAATCTGGTCCCATGTAGCCTAGAGTCCCATAGTGAGTTGAAAGTAACTTCTTGCTTGGGCTCCATAACAGCATGCACCTGGTATGCAGTGTGAACAATTTTTCTCTTTTTTTTTGCGGTACTAGGGATTGAACTCAGGGGCATTCTACCTCCGAGCTATACCCCCAGCCCCATTTTTTTATTCTTTATTTTGAAACAGGGTCTCACTAAGTTGTGGAGAGCCTCACTAGGTAGCTGAGGCTGGCCGCAAACCCGGATCCTCTGGTCTCAGTCTCCCAAATGCTGGGATTACAAGCATGCGCCACCACGCCTGGCTCAATTTTTCTTTTTTTAGTGTAAACACAGGAACAGCAGGAATGGACTCCTATGTCTGGGACTGGAGGAAGGATCACATAGGATTTTATTGCTTGATTTTTGTACTTTCTTTTCACTCTGAGCCTTCGGCATTAAGCTCTGGGGACAGCCCCGCCTCCAGGCAGGACCGAGTGGGGTCAGGGAGTTTCTCAGGCTGTGAGTTTGGAGTTTGAAGGTTGGGAGTTGGATTAAGCTCTAACCAGTGACCTGACATCGTCGAAGGCACGGTCCCAGGTGTGCAGTGGTGTTTCAACACACCTTATGTATGTGCGACCCTGCGCCTGAGGACAAGAGCTGTCCTTTAGTCCTTCGTCAATCTTCTGCATTCCAGTAGGCGACACAGTGCTTATCCCCAGTGGCCCAAGAAGCTAGTACCAACTTCTAAGAAAGAAGCTCAGAGCAAAGCAATAGCCCTGAATTAACTCTATGCCAAAACATGTCCCCCAAGACAACACACACACACCGATGAAAGGAGTGCAATAAAAAGGAAAATTTTAGTTCACTGTAGTGGCACATGACTGTAATCCCAGTACTTAGGAGGCTGAGACGGGAGGATCACAGGTTCAAAGCCAGCCTCAGCAATTTAGCAAGGTCTTCAGCAATTTAGTGAGACCCTGTCTCAAAGTAAAAAGACAGAGGGTGTAGGGCAGAGGTAGATTGCCACCAAAAAAAAAAAAAAAAAAGCAGGGGAATCTTATAGGTTCATTGTCAGCATGGGCACCAATAATAGGTGCTTCCTGTTATGCTATAATAAAAGTATATCACCTCAGTAACCTATGCAGACCATATTTTTTAAAAAAAACAAAAAGGGCTGGGGGTGTACCTCAGAGGTAGAATATCCCAGTACCACACACACATACACTCACACACACACACACGCACGCACACAAAGTATATTCTTCCCTAAAGACCTTTGGTCATAATGTCACAGAACGTGATAATTGATATTCCCAGATACATTCTACCCCAGGAAGGGTTAGGATGCGTATGTCAGGAAGACTTGCTTGTTTCTGGAGAGGTCTGCATTAAAAAGCACACTCATATAGCTTTATAGAGCCTTTGATGAGGGTCATAATTCACTGATCCTGGGTCCCAGGTGGGATTAGGTTGATGCGGCCGCCCAGGTTACAGGCTACCGAGGCAGGAGCTGTGCAGGTCACGCGGTGATGCCAGGCTGCGAAGGCTGATACGGTTGCTTGTTAGGAGAGAATGCAGGCCAGCAGAAGACAGGAACTCGGAAGCCAGGCTAGGGTAAGCATGGAGAGGACAGAAAGCAAGGTAGGTTGGGGGTGGGCATGAGAAGCTCCAGAATCAGGTGCCAATCCAGACACCCCGAAAGTGCTGTGGGGAATGGCCTTGCCTTCCAGAGGCCCGAAGGAGACTTAAGGATATAATTTAGTCCTGGTAGAAGTAGAGCAAGGATGGTGTCCATGTACCTTGGATGAGGCCTGGATGTCTTTTCTTCAGTGTCATGAGCCTTGTAGCTCAGCAGCCTCCACCCCAGAAGAATCGCCACCTCTGGTTTCCTGTCTCCTCCTCCCCAGGACTCAGAATCAGCAACTGCTTTTCCACAGGTCAATATGCACCCAGAGAAACAGTCCTGAATCTTGCTTTCCTCTTCCCCAGCCCACAGGATGCAGCCACCCAGGCAGGAGCTGCGCAGAAGGAGAAGGGCAAGGGGGGGGCTGAGGGAGCAACTCCAGACTCTGACACCACGGACCTGGGTGAGCTGCGTCTTGAGAAACTGGCCCGGATGTAGCCCATCCCCAGGAATGCCTCCTCCGTGGAAGGTGGCTTTGCTGACAGCGATACTTGTAGTGTCTCGAGTCCTGCTCTGTGTGGTGTCTCGAGGATGTACAAAAGCTGCCCAGGAGGACACGGGGTGGATTCTGAGCAAAAGATTTGGGGTTCTGGGTCACAGTAAAAGAACTGTAAAGGTGAAAGCTCAGGACTTCTCAATGGTACTTTTGTGTGGATTCAGCCTCCTCTGTCCAGACTTGCCCCCAGGTGGCCCTGACAAAAGCCAGCTTCCCTCTGAGGAGTGGAGACCCACTGTTCTCGTTTGCACCTGGAATGTCCCTCAGAGGCTCTTGTACTTAAAGGCGTGGCCCCCAGTGCAGCGATGTCCAGCGCTGAGGCCTCTGGGAAGTGACTGGATCATGAGAGCTCTGGTCTCATCAGTAACTTGCATGCTCTACTGGGAGGTGGAGAAAACTGTAGTCAGCTGGGATACAGTTGGAGGAAGAGGTTCCTGGGGATCATCCCTGACCTCCTCTTTGTCTCTGTGCTCCCTGGCTGCAGGAGCTGAGCAGCTTCCCTCTACCATGCCCTTCGCCTCGATGGTCCACCTCTCCTCATGACCAGAGCAATGAAGCCAACTGACCATGGACTGAAACCATGAGTCAAAGTAAATCTTTTTTCCTTTAAGTTGTGTTGTGTCAGGTGCTTTGCTACAGCAATGGAAAGCTGACTAATGTACTTCATAGTTTCCGTTGAAAGTTGTTTTTTTGTTGTTGTTGTTTTGTTTTGTTTTTTTAGCCTCACAAAGGAGGAGGACATCCCCAAGGACACCCATTCCAACACACCCATAGAGAATCCCTTGATAACAGGATCGTTTATAAGGAAATGCTCCTGCTTCAATTTTTCTCTAATCTACATTGAAAGGGTAGTTATGAAGACGTTGTGGGAACTGCAGAGATATTAGCAGGAAATCATTTGTCATATTAACCGTAAGTATCCGACTGTGAATACTTCGAGGCATGAAGTACATTGATTATGATTAAGGCAGAAATGCAGGTGGGGATGGAGTGGACAAGGGGATGGCTATTCGTGACCTGGAGAGAAAGCAGACATCCTTAAAATGAGATTATGCAGAAAGAGATGAAAATTTTTTTTTAACTGAGTGTCTTCCTACCCCAAAGAAGATATTTACATCCATGATATTTCTGCCTCAAGATGCATTTAATTTCTGGCTAATTGAGTCAGATTACAAATCAAATCTGTTTAATGTAAACAGAAACCCAGTTAGGCTTCACCCTTTCCACCTGAGTTACTCTGATAATTAAGTTCCTGATTTATCAGCGCCTCTCTCTCTCTCTCTCAATCTCTCTCCTCTCCTCTCCTCTCCTCTCCTCTCCTCTCCTCTCCTCTCCTCTCCTCTCCTCTCCTCTCCTCTTCTCTCCCCTCCTTCCCCTCCTCTCCCCTCTTCTTATCAGATTGATTATGGTCAGTCCCCTCAGACTGATGGAAAGCTCCATAACATCAGACAATCTCAGATGCTCCAGTTCAGGGATGAACCTCAAAGGCTGCATTTTACTCTTCCAACTCACATCTCCGCCAATACAGCAATGCACAATGAGAATGAAGGTGAATTAATTTTTGGAATGCCTTTTCCAACATACGAAGCATCTTCTCAGATCATCTTCTGAATCCTTAACATTAAAACAGCCATAACTGGGGCCTGGAGGGTGCACTCAGAGGTAAATCGCCTCCTGGGTTTAATCCCCAGTTCCACACACAAAACAAACAACCAATAACAACAAGAAGAAGGAACAGCCCTTGAATTAAAACCAGTGTAGTTGCTATTATGACTGAAATTCAGAGAAATTAAAGCGCACTGTGTAAGACCACAAAGAAAAAAAGTAGTAACGCTACAGAAATAGATCTGATAGATAGTCTTCTCATTTAGGGTGCCAGGAGGACGTTTTTAAAAAAACTATATCACAACAAAGACTAATGCTGCTATATCTCATCATGAAACTTCAGATAACTTGATTTTATAGATAGTAATCTGGACCTAAATGATGGATGAAGAGAAAATCTGATGGGTTGGTGGAGTCATCTTCAGTTTTAAAGGTTTCTTTTGATTATATTTCAATGTACACTGTAAGCACGGGCTCAGGAAAGGGGAGATGGGAGCCCCTTCCTGAATCTCCACACCCTTGGCACCTTTTGGCTTTTGCAGTGTGCAGTTTGGACCCGTGTCTGTATGTGCACACCACAAAGCCAAACTCCTGTAGTGCACATGGCATTCACCAGGATGGCACCTCCACAGCATGCTTCTGTGTACGTAGCTCACCCGCTCTCTGCTGCCTGCCTATCCAAAGTAATCACCATGCTAGCACTCAGGTTCTCTCCTTTAAAAATTATTTCCCATTACTCCATCACACATGAAATTCTCAACCAGCCATCCCATACCAGTGAGGCGTTTACCCTCTTCCTGGATATTTGGAACCTTACTGTCCCATTGTTTTCCTTTAAGGCGCAAACGCTTCTGGGAGATGTCCATTTTCTCTCACAAAACAGCTTCTCCTTCTTTAGGACATCAGTGGCTTCCCATCTACGCTGATCTTGCTGCACTATCTCTTTTTATCTGTTGCTACTATAGATAGCTCCCTTTTCTTATTAAACCCATAAGATGGGTTAGGATAGATTTGAATCTGATGGGTTTTGTATAGCTTATAGAAGCACCAGTTTTGTGCATTATGCTTGTGGTTGGATGAATCATGACCCCTAAGTACGTTCAGGCCCTGATGCTCTGCGAATATGACTTTGAATGGCATGTTAGTCAGCCTTGTGTATCTGTGACTGACACATCGAAAAAGAACAATTTAGAGGAGGAAATATATTTTGGCTCCTGGTTACCGTGGTCTAGTTCATGGTGAGCTGGTTCCATTGCTCCAGGTCTGAGGTAAGACAGAACATCATGGCCAAGAGGGTGTAGTGGAGGGAAGCTGCTCAACTCCTGGCACCCAGGAGACAGAGAGAGAGAGGAGAGAGAAAAGAAGAAGAAGAAGAAGAAGAAGAAGAAGAAGAAGAAGAAGAAGAAGAAGAAGAAGAAGGGAAGAAGAGAAGAGAAGAGAGAATGAGAATGAATATGAGAATAGCAGGAGAAGATAACCCAGGCCATGCCCCAGTGACCCACTTTCTCCAACGAGGTCCCCCTCCTGGTAGTCTGTTCAGCCATGAACAGGTTGATCCACTGACGATCATGAGATCTCTGATCACCTCCCGAGCCCCACCTCTGAATGTTGCGGCATGGAGACAGTGAGACTTTGAGGGGCATTGCAGATCCAGCCTTTAACATCCAGCCACAGGGATTTGGTAATGATGTCTGTTGAAGACAGAAGAAGGGACCACAAGCAAAGGAATGGAGGCAGCCACTGGCAGCAGAAAAAAGGCAAGGAATAGATTCTCCCTCCAGAAGGAGCCTGCTCTGACACCTTCACCATAGTCTGGTGAAACCAAACTTGAACTTCTGAACTCCAGATCTGTAAGAGAATAAATGTGTGTTGTGTTAAACCACTAAGTTTGCGGTGATTTGTAATAGCAACAGGAATCTAATGCAGTTCTTGGAAAAAAGTTTGTTGAATGAAAAATAAATGGATATACACAATGAATAAGTGAATGAATGAGTTCAAGAGGTTTTAAAATGAACGTCTGCTTTATGACATTTCCTCCCTTCCTATGTCTGTCCACAGTGTGAAGTATTTCCACAGATAAAGGAGTCCTTTAATATTCCCAAAGGTTTCTCTGGAGGTCCAGTTACGATGCAAATGTTTCAGCTGAGTTCTGGAAGAGTAGGTGCTCATCTCCCCACACCTGCTGACTGTCTCATGTTCTAGAAATAAGGAGACCTGAGAGAAAGGGAAGACAAGAGGCAGGTGTGGTGCCACATACCTGTAATCCTGGTACTTAGGAGGCTGAGACAGGAGGATTGCAGGTTCAAGGCCAGCCTCAACAACTTAATGAGGCCCTCAGCAACTTAGTGAGATTCTGTTTCAAAATAAATACATAATAAGGGCTGGGATGTAGCTCAGAGGTAGAACTCACCTGGGTTCAACCCCCAGTACCAAAACAACAACAACAAAGAAAAAGGAAAGCAGGACTCCGCAGAGATGGGGAATTTGAAGGATCTGGTACACAGGTCTCCGGTGAGGTAGGAGGGGTAGATCTTGATTCTATAGAATGCTTCTTAACACAGTCTTCTGATGACCCAGACTTGACCTATGAAGGCCGAAAGATGCAGGAGAGGGGAGGACAGTAGTTAACAAAATCACACTGTATGCCCTAGAATTCTTCTTGACCTACCAAGACAATTTTTTTTTTGGCACAAACTATTATTTCTCTCTAAAGATAGGCAATTCATCATTATTTTCAGGGATTGAAGTTAAGGATAAAAGTATTTTTGTTCAATGTCTACTTTCCCTGACTAACTGGCATGCCCTCTTTTAGCATTAATTAGAAACAGAACTGAATAAAATTCTTGCCTTTGACATACTCTAGCGATTAAAAATGACTTTTCAACTCCAGTAGCAAAACCCACAAAATAATAATTCAAAGGGCTGTTAATACAATGTTCCCACTAACTCATGTACACAAAGAAAGATGACATTAGTCAAAATGGTCACTGTGTGACAAATCAATTACAACCTAGTGAACTTCATGAAACTTAACCATAAAACTCTTCCTATTCTCTGTGGTCTTTTGCAGAAGGGAGTAGACCTTCTGTCAAAGTGCGTGCGCACACACACACACACACACACACACACACACACACACCTCTTCATGGACTGTTAAATGAGAGCTGATCATCACTCTCATTTCTCATACCGCATGTATCATTCACGAGAAGCCAAGGACAATTTGAATGAAAGCAAATGAGATTTTCCTCAGCTCCAAATGAATTGAAGTGGAAGATGAAAACTCTATTTTTTTTTCCTGGCCAACAAGCTCAGCTAAATAAATAAATTAAATAAAAAAAAAGACTCCTCCTCTGTGTTTCAGATTTAAATACATTAGACTTAATGTGGTTTCTAAACTTGAACTACTTCTGATTCTTTGAACTGCTCAGAGAAGCATACGGAGACTTTGAGATCCCCTAACCCAGCTGAAATCAAGCCCACAGCGCCAGTCCAAGCAGAGTGTGAAATGACCTATTTAGAAAAAGCTCTGAGCTCTCTGGATCTCAGTGTTGGACATGTATGCTACTATCTAACTAAAAAAACAAATTAAAAGATGTAAATTTCAAGCAAATAAAATGACTTCAAGAAAACATCTTCTAAGAAAAAGACAGAAGAAGAGAAAATTCTTGGGTAGTTCCACATAAAGCATCCTTTACACTTGAACATAATTTTACACTGTCCTTAAATAGCATTTTACTTACTACTATGATCTATTTTTTGCCAGCAGTAAGAAATGCTTTGGGGAAGAATAAACAAGAACATTCTAAGTGAAGTTGCATAAATAATCTTCACGTTTTCTCCTTGAATGTCTATGTATATCTCATCATCTTCCGTATTATCTGTGAAGGTGTAACCAACTGTTACATCTTTTGCTTATTCAAATACTGCTGTCTGGTTTAAAACTGCGGCTGCTACTTTTTTTTTTTTTTTTTTTATCTCAGTAACATTTGATCCTCTCCCTCTTGGATTTCCTTATCTCATGGAATTTATTCAGTTCCCCAATTCCTATCTCATTCTTGTCCATAAGTTGATAACTATTGGCTTATTCACATTGAGGAAGTTACTCATATGTTATCTGTACTAATAAAATATGGAAGGTCTGTTCATAGTCTGGTATTTCTTTAGACTGCTGATTTTTCTAACAACAAAAATGACATCCCAGATACTTGTAAAGCAAATAGAAATGATCCCCACTGAATATCACAGGTTCAATGATGTACCCATGAGGGCAGAGATATGATAATACTCTTAGAACAAACTATTTTACTGAAAGTTCTGGAACTATTTATTTTAAGTAAAAATGACATAGTAGGCAGAAGGTTTCGGGTCTGATGAAGCCCACAGGAAAAATCCCGTTATCTCTTATCCTCTCTTGAGTTCTTCTATAAGGGACCTCTGGTCCCTGTGTTTTGGTTAAAGCATATGTTGGCAACGGCCTGCACATAGCATCAAACATGAACTTCAAGGGCAAGAAAGCCACATTTGGAAGAGAACTCGAGTGCAGACTATAAATATTTCAGAGCAGATTGTTTCTCTGTAGATTCTGGGGAAGTTGTGAAGCTCCAACACTCTGCCAATATGTAGTTATGAGACCCTAACCTTCACTTCTCTGAGTTTCAGTGTCTGTCATTTTACCTTTCTGAGTCTCTTTATTTCTTTCTAAAGTAATAGAAGTAATCACCTTCTCAGCCTACCAAGTGTTGGTATTATAGGATACATTGAATTATGCAAAACATGACTTTTGTTCATTCAACAAATATTTATTGGGCAAAAACTTTGTTCCTAGTACTGTGCCAGGTACTAGAGAATATTATAGATATAACATAAAATGTAGCTAGTAACTTTGTTAGAACTACTACCTTAACACCTACTATTTCCTTTACTGATTTTTAAATTGTTATTATTTGTGTAACTATCAACAACCTTTATGAAATTATAATAGTTGGGGCGTATTCATAATTGTTAAATGATTTCTTTTCATATCAAAAACATCTGTTGATGATTGTGTAGACAATGGTGCAATCACCATCAATCCCACTAATTAGAGCTCTTACTTTTAATCTGATTCATGTTGCATGTCTCAGCCCAACATAAGTCAGGACCAATAAGAACTAGACACACAAAAACTATAACAATCAGCTGGGCATGGTGGTGCAGGCTTGTGATCACAGTGATTGGGAGGCTGAGACAGGAGGATCATAGGTTCAAGGAAAGCCTCAGCAATGTAGTGAGACTCTCAGAAACCTAGTGAGACCCCATATCAAAACAGAAACATTAAAAGGGATGGGGGTATAGCTCAGAAGTAGAATGCTTCACAATCTTAAATGCAATCATATATCAGGTCTCCATAAATATATTCAGTTTCTACTTATCATTTTCATTTTATAAACGTCTTTTATAAGGAAAACAACGCAGGACTTGGAATTAGACTCTACTGGAGCATCTGCCATAAGCTAGGTATTTTACATCTGTGATCTCATTTGGACATCTTGATGCTTCGTGACAGGAGTTACTACATCCAGCTTGTGGATGAGAATTTGTAGGAAGTGAAGTGGCTTTTCAGACTCATTCAATTGCACCTGAAACCAACGCTCTTCCCTCTGCACCCAATTCTGTTCTACCCGTTTTTAAATGCCCCACGAGGTTTTTTAATGTGACTCAATAGGTATGAAATTGATCAACAGAGACTTGATGCCAGTTTAATTAATGTTTTATTGGTAAATAGGTGATTTTCCCAGCTAGATAACAAGATCAGGAGCTGGCCTTCTGACAATTAAATCTAAGTCTGATCAATATATGGAGACCTTTATTGAAATTATACAAAAATGCCTTCCATGAGAAGTGACTGGTATAGTGGCGTCAAGAATAGTGACATTTCCCATATATCCATTGTTCTGAAATTCTAGCTACATCAGAATCAGCTCAAGGACTTGCTGAAGTACAGATTTCTGAGATCCTGCTCTTTACCAGCCTTCATTCCCAGAGGGTTTCTGACTCAGTGGGTCTGGAATATCACCCAAGCTTTTGTAATTCTGACAAATTTCTGCATCATGTTTGAAAACCAGTGCATTATATTAAGCTGTCTATGGGAGCTCTTAATGCAGACAAAGAAGGTCCAAAGACATTTTCTCCTAGGTCAACAAAAACTGACTGATGAAAAGGGTGGCCAGGCTTGGTGGTACACACTTGTAATCCCAGTACTGGGGAGGTGGAGGCAGGAGGATCTCAGGTTTGAGGACAGCATCATCAATGTAGCAAGACGCTCAGCAATGTAGCAAGAGACCCTATTTAAAAACAAAAGTAAAGAAGGCTTGGAAGCTGGGCATGGTGGCGCACGCTTGTAATCCCAGCATTTGGGAGGCTGAGACTGGAGGATCTGGGTTCAAGGCCAGCCTCAGCTGCCTAGTGAGGCACTCCGCAACTTAGTGAGACACGGTTTCAAAATAAAGAATAAAAAATAGGGCTGGGGGTGTAGCTCGAAGGTAAAACGCCCCTGAGTTCAATCCCCAGTACTGAAAAAAAAAAAAAAAAAAAAAGAAGGCTTGTGATGTAGCTCAAGGTAGAATGCCCTTGGATTCAATCCCCAGACCACAAACACACACAAAAAGGTGACCCCCCCCACACACACACATTAATGTTGGTAAAACTGGTCTCTGTCAGAAGCAGATGTCTTTAAAGACTTCATCTAAGGAAGAAAATATGAGCCCAGGCATATAAGGCTGCAGTGATGCTTGGACGGAATCCGATACACATGTCAGTGCAGGCCTAACTGTACCACTGTTCTAACTGGGGTTGCTACTATTTTGTTATTTTTTTTAATCTCAAATTCAACGGGGTTTGAATAGCCCATGATTAGCCCTATTTTCCCGTAAATCCTGTCACTTTTAGCATATGTTTTTGCAGAACAGCAGGTTTTCCAGGAACACAGATATGGCATGAGAGCAGAAATGCTATGTAAAGAAATTCTTATCGAATCTAGTGATAACGATCCAAAACGGAGAAGAAGGGGCCAGTGTAGGTGGAATGGATGAGATGAAAGGGGTGTGGGCTGTGTTAGTCAGCTTTCCCTCGCTGAGACCAAAATACCTGACAAGAATAACTTATAAGAGGAAAGGTTTGTTTTGCTCATGGTTTTTAGGAGATCCAGTGCATGGTCGTTGGCTGCTCCAAGGCAGAAACACCATGGGGTAGGGCGTGGTGGAGGAGATGGTGAGCTCCTGGCAGCTGGGAAGCAGAGAGGGTGAAGAGGGGCCTGGGGAGAAGCTAACCTCTCCCAGGGTGCACTCCCAGGGGCCTGTTTCTTCCAACTAGGTCCTTCCTCCCAGCAGTCCACTTGGCTCTTGATGGATTCATCTCCTGGTAAAGTTGGAGTCCTCATAATCCAATCAATGCCTAGAAGTGCCACCTCAGCACCTTGCTGCCTAAGTTTTGGAGGACGTTGCAGACATATAAGTTTTGGGGGGCATTCCAGACCCGAACCCTAACGTGGGCCCAGTAAATACTCCTTGCAAAGCCAGGTTAAACATTCCCCCCGAATTTGTCAAAACATCATTGCCCGTGACTGAGCCAGACCAGCCCTCGGAGTTAAAGTTCCCAGGATCAAAAAAAAGTCTTGAGTGGGAAAGTACCTTCAGGCACTTTGCTAATAAAATAAAGCCCGTTGTCTTTCCTTAAATTAAACAGGCCTGGTATCTTTAACTATATTTTGAACATAATGTACCTTACCAAATGTTGCCCCTTAGGGCTCTTTATTTTGATCTGGTAGTACCAATCAGCTCGTCTCTGTTCAGGGAGGGAACCTGTTCATTCCCCATGAAAACAATCAGCGGGATGCCTTCCTGGATGGTTAGGAGGAGGAGGGTAAAGATGCATAGAGCTAGTGGAAAGTGAGGTAAGAGTTTGCAGGAGAGGGAATCTAAAGCACCTGAGACATAGACTCTTGTCCCCTGCGTACTGCCCAAAACCTTCCTTGCCTTCCCTGTATTTATGTAGACAGAACGCAACCCTCCGAGTTTGGCATGGATTACCTGAATATAAGGCTTCCATGCTCCCCAGCCTCATGCCGTCCCTGGGGTCCTGTTACAGGAAGCCATCTCTGGGGTATCATTAGCGCTTCAGCAGTTTGTATTGTCACCTTAAATTAGCTAGAGGGAGACTTTATCCTTGGACCATGATGTAAGAGAATGCTAGTATTTTAATGCCACATAAGCTTCAAATGGCTGATTTGGCTAAATCAGACAATGTGGAAATCGAATGAAAACTTGCTGAAAATGTGCTTCTCAAATGAGCTAAAGTGGGCGAATTAAAGGCAGAAATCTGGTGAGCTGGCATCTGCAAAGTCATCAGGAGAAAAAAACTTATGGTTGAATAACAAAATCAGGGTCTTAAACAATAGAACATGGCTTCTTTTTTTTTTTTTTACTTTGTTTTATTAAACAGTAGCTCATTAAAATTATCCCAATTCTGGGCTGATAGGGAGGTTATCATAGGTTTGTGGAGAAGGAGTAGGTGGTGTTATGAGTTAATTAAAATGTCCACTTGGGTCAATGTCCCAGGACTTCTGACAATGACAGCCAGTAGTTCATCGGTTGAAAGTAACTATTTGACAAGTATCTAAACAAACATCTCACCTTGAGAAACCCAGGTTATGTGAGAGCTACAAATGTAGTAAGCTATCCATCTGCTAGAGTGTTAGGTCTCCCTGTACATAGGCATTTTTTTTAAGTAACTAGAATGCAAGATGATTGTGTTAGCTTTTCACTGTGACTAAAATATCTGAGAAGAACAACTTGGAGGTGGAGAGGTTTATTTGGCCCAGAGTTTCAGAGGATTCGGTCCACGGTGGGCTGGATGTCGGGGGAGGGCTGCTCCGCTCAAGACAGCTTGGAAGTGGAGAAAGAGAAAGAGGACCAGGACAGGGAGGAAGAAGACAAACTCTGCCAGGACACACCCCGAATGACCTACTTCCTCCAACTCCTTCCCAATATCTATCCGGCTATGAGTGGTTTAATCCATTGAATGGATTAATCCACGGATGAGCTCGGAGCCTGATGATCAAATCGTTTCCTAAAAGCCCCACCTCTGAACCTTGCTGTATTGGGGATCATGCTCTCAACACATGAGATATTTTTTTGGGGGGGTGGGGGTGGGGGGGAGTGCATTCCAGACCCAAACCATAAGAATAATTTACTTGTGGACTAAACTTGTAAGGTATGTAATTAGAATCTTTGTTTCAGAATTCATTTTCTTTTCTTTTTTTGTTTTTTCGTAATGAAGGTTGAACCCAGAGGCTTATTACCTTTGAACTACACTCCAGCCCTATTTTATTTTGAAACAGGGTCTCACTAAGTTACTGAAGCTGGCCTCAAATCTGCAATCCTCCTGTCTTAGCCTCCCAAGTGCTAAGATTACAGGTGCAGGCTACCATGCCCAACTCAGAATTTATTTTCTATCTTGATATATATTGGAATCTGTTAGGAAAACCATGCTGCATAGAAGTCATTCTTACACATGAATGCACACTGAAATCCCTGGATGGTTTATTAAGACAGGTTACTGTTCCCTAACCCCTAGATTTTCTCACTCCATAGAACAGAGTTGAGGTGTTAATATTTGCATTACAGCAACTTGCCAGGCACTGTTGAAGCTGCAGGTTCACACAGAGACGAAAGACTGGGATGGAGTGGGCAGAAGCCATCACCGGGAGCTGTGGGATCTTGAGTCCCTTCTAGTTAGTCTCAGTGTGACCGAGGTCAAGCCATTGTGTTTTAATGAGGTCACCTTGATGATTCTTTACCCATAAATGGAGAATTCTGTCCAAAAGTACTCAGAAGTTGTACTTCATCCACTCTCCCTGAAACTCTTACCTGATAGTACTTATTTTCCAACTGAATGCTTAAGGAAAAAAAAAGAAAGAAATCTAAGATGTCATTATCAATCCTATTTCATATTCAGCGAACATTCAACTTCCAAATCAGTAGACCGTGTTTTGGAGATGAACGGAGTCTGGTTAAGGCCAAGCTCTGAGGGAAGGCTCCCCGAGTCGTGCGCCTTCACCCAGAGCCCCGGATTCTCAGATGACTGCAGAGTTTGCCCGTGACCTTTCATTTGATTTAGTCTGAGCCACTTTGATCCCACACTGTTTGGCCGAGGGATTTTAAGGACCTGGGAAGGCTCGTTGATTATTTTCTTTTGGATTATGCCACATATGTTAAAAGTCACTAAGCAATGATGTCTGCAGAATTTCTTTTGCCAGAGGAAAGGTAAACGGCAACATTTGCATCTTGTGTTTCAGGCCAGATATGGAAACACAGACTGTAACTGGGTGGATTCTAGAAACTAGTATTTACTGTGCTGTTATATTGACCCATTAAATATTCTCCGAACTTTGACATGGCTTCTAAAATGCGAGTTGAGTAAGTCCTCTTCCTAGATATGATTTTCATGTGATGAAAATTACTGCCTGGGATAAGGTGCTTGCCCTCGTGGATGTTATTTTATTCAGGTGTGTCAGGCAATGGTCCATGATGCAGGAGCATAAAACAATAATTTTAAAGTCATTTTCCTACTCCTTATCCGCAAGCGCCATTTAGTGTTACTTCTCATTAACATGTATGTTACTGAATACTCTACCCTTGCCTCCCATGGAAATCCCCAGAGCTCCCAAATGGCCATACCTGGAAAATACAGACAGTTTCCACATGCAGAACCACTGAGGCAGCCTTCTAGAAAACCAGTTCGGGGCATCATTTCATCTTTAGCATTTTCAGTCACCTTGGACAGTGATATTAGCGAAATATTTGCAAGTATCCAGTCATTCCGTGCTAACTTGTCCTCTTTTCTTCTTTGGGCATCATTTTGTGGAACAGACAAGCCCTCATCTAGATTTAACATCTACAAAGCCAAACACTGTTGATCAATGGGAAGAAAGCCATTAAGTTGGCAGATAGAGAAGGAAGATCTTTTTCCTAGAGTTGTAATTACATTTCCAAACCCTATATGAAAGTTACCTCTTATTTCTGCAAAATTATTTCATCTCATAGTTGGAAAAGGAGCCTCTAAATATCATATAATATGGTGCATTTAGAAAATGACAGGAACAAAGGAAAACAAACTAGGACATATTTATGAGGATTAACAAAACATGAGCTGAAAGCACTTTTCCCTTAAATAAACTTTCTACTAAGAAAAGAAATCATTACGGCTAATATTAAAAATATAGATTTTTCAATAAAGTAGAACCAATTATATCTCCATTTAAAATAACACAATCTGTATAAAATGGAAATTGCTTATAGCAATAATACAAGGAAATTTTCTGCCACCCATAAGTTTTCATATACTTTATAATTTCAATGACCTCTTAAAGCATTAAAAAGTTTATTTCTGAGTGCTATGATGATATTGCATAATTAGTCTTAAAAATGACAATGTAAGCTGGGCCTAGTGGCACATGTCTGTAATTCTAGCACTTGGGAGGCCAAGACAGGAGGATCACAGGTTTGAGGCCAGCCCCAGCAACTTAGCAAGACCTTTGGCAACATAGTGAGACCCTGTTTCAAAGTAAAAAAAGGGCTGGGGTGTAGCTTAGAGAGAGAATGCCCTTTGGCCCCATTTCCAGTACCAAAATAAGTAAATAAATAACTATATAATTCAGGGAAAAGAAAGAAATAATAGCTTCTATTCAAATAGCACTTTATAGGTTTTTTATTTAGAAAAACCTTATCAACATATAATTTATATACCGTATGATTCACCCACTTAAAATATACAACTCAATTATTTCTAGTATATTCATAGATACATGCAACCATAGCCACAAATCAATTTTAGAGCATTTTGACACTTCAGAAAGAAACCCCAACTTCCAGCTCTCAACCCGCAGTCTTATTCCCAGCTCCCCCACTCCTAATCAATTACAAATCAGTCCCTACAGGATTCCTCTATTCAGAACTTTCCTTCAAACGGAACCATAGTATGTGGTATTTTGTGACTGGCTTCTTTCATTTGCCTAATGATTTCGATGCTTTCAAGGTTACTCTGTGTTGTGGCATACATCACCATGACTCCTTTATATCACCGAATAATATTCCATTGTATGAGGAGAGTCTTGTTCCCTCATTTATCTATCGGTGGGCATTTGAGTTGTTTCTAGCTTTCGGATATTATAAGTAATGCTGCTATAAACATTCATATAGGTTTTCGTGTGGCTGTTTATTTCCATTTTTTGGATCTATATCTAGGAAGAGAAGCATTGGAACATATGAAATTCTATGTTTAATTGTCTGAGGAACTGTTAGGCTGTTTTCCAAAAATAGCCATGCTAGTAAATGCTTCCTACCAGGAGCATGTAAGCATTCAGATTTCTTCATATTCGTTCCAAACTTGTTACTACCTGGCCTTTTGATTCTAGCCATATAAAATGGTACCTCGTATGGTTTTGATTTGCATTTCACTCCTGGGTAATGACACCTAGCATCTTTTCATGTGCTTATGAGCCATTATGGAGAAATGCATATTATGATCTCTTACCCATTTATATTGAGTTATTTGTCCTTTAATTATTATTTAAAAGAGTTGCTTAAAAATCCTGATACCAGTCCTTTCAGAGACATATTGTAAATATTTTCTCCCATTCAGCAAATATTTCACTTTTGATGGCATCCACCAAAACAAAAAAGTTTTTAATTTTAATGAGATTCAGTTTACTTTTTTTCTTTTCTTTTTTTTTAAATTTTTTTTGGGGGGGTATTGTTTTTGCTCATATCTTTGGTGTCACATCGAGGAGTCTCTTGCCTAATCTGAAGTCATGTAGATTTATTCCTATGTATTCTAATAAGTTTTATGGTTTTAGATCTTATCTTTAGGTCTCTGACTCACTGAGGCTTAATTTTTTTAATTTTTGAATTAAGAGAAGATCCAGCCCCGTCCTGTGCATGTGGCTGTACAGTTGTCCAGCGCTCTTTGTTGAGAAGACCATTCTTTTCCCACTGGATGTTCTTGGAAGCCTTATGAAAAATCACTTGGCCATAAATGTATGCGGTTACTGCTCAACCCTCTCAATTATATCCCATTGATCTATATGCCTGTCTTTTCTTGGGCTGGAACCACACTATTCTTGATTGCCAATTGGTAAGGTTGTCCAGATCCTCTTACCTTATCCTTCTTGTTCAGAGGTCCTTTGGATATTCTGGGTCCCTTGAAATTATGCATGCATTTTACAATCAGCTTGTCAATGTCTAGAAAGAAATCAGCTGGGATTCTCATAGGACTTGCATTGAATTGGTAGACCAGCTCACAGAGTATGCCATCTCAATGACATGAAGTCTCTGTTCCTGAGTATGTGATGTTTGTCCGCATACTTAGATGACTTTTAATTTCTTCCAGTGATATTTTGTGGTCCTCAGAGTATAGGTTTTTCACTTCTTTTGTTAAATTTATATCTGAATATGCTTTTCAATACAGTTATGAAAGCAATTGCTTTCTTAATTTAATTTTCACGTTGTTCATTCAAGTGTATAGAACTATAATTGATTTTTTGTTTATTGCTTTTGCATCTATAACCTTGCTGAATTCACATATTAACTCCAGTTGTTTTTAGTGAGTTTCTTAGAATTTTTTCTATATAAGATCGTGTCATCTGAAAATAGAGACAATTTTCCTTTTCCTTTTTCAATTTGACTGTGTTTTCATTAAAGTCATCATTCTCCTTCCCAGTTATCCTTCACTATAGCATTCACTGCTCTTTAGAGCATCCTTGGGTTTGAACTTCCCCTACTGTGTTGCAAATTAAGTCAGGTCCTTTGGGAAGAAATTGGGAGCTGGTTTTTGTTTGTTTGTTTGTGTTGGTGCACTCTAATTATATGTCACGATGGGGTTTAGCATGATAGAAACTCATATGCATGTAGCACTTGGTGTGTTTCCCTCCAGATTCCACCCTGCTTCCTCACCCTCCCCGTACATAACATTGAAATGGGCATTGGTAGCTTCAAATGTGGCATGGCATCATTTGAATTGTTTCCTTCATTAAGTCTCCCTTTCATCTCTCCACCTCCCTTCCCAAGTCTCCTTCCAGTATTCCACTCATATTTCCCCTCATTTACCTGAAGTCCCTTTGGTTTCCCAATTTCTCTCATTTCCACATATGAGTGAAACATAGGGCCCTTGGCTTTCTAAGACTGGCTGATCTTGCTTAGCATAATATCCTCTAGTTTCATTCATTTTCCTAAAAATGATGTAATTTTGTTCTTTGTCATGGTTGACTAAAATTCCATTTCTGTATATACCATCATGTTGTAACTCATTCTACGAAGCCAACATCACCTTGATACCCAAATCAAATAGAGATACCTCAAGTAAAGAGCTATTTGATGACTCTTTCTTCCTCCAGGCAAAATTCTCTGAGCCAAGGCTTGCACCGGGTAGTGGCAAGGGTCTCTCTGAGTAGCACCTGCTCAGGGCTGGGTACTCTGGTTGGGGAAGGAAAGCAGCTGGTCCTCTGTTTGCATCTCCTGTGTGAGCACCTCTGAAGCCAGTGCCTAGTGGAAGGCCTTCTGGTCACTGGGACTGTGGGACCTCATTCTCTCATTCCTTCTTTCTCTTCAATTCTTGACCACGAGGTGAGCAGCTTTCTCCGCCATGAGCTCCCCACCAATGCCATCCAGCTCCCCTGCCAGAAGCCTAAAAGCAATTGGTCCACCTGGCCATAAGCTGAAGCCTCTAAAACTGTGAACCTTTCCACTTTATTTTATTTTATTTATTTATTTTTTTGCGGTACTGGGGATTGAACTCAGGGGGCATTCTACCTCTGAGGTATACCCCCAGCCCTATTTTTTATTCTTTATTTTTTGAAACAGGGTCTCCCTAAGTTGCGGAGTGCCTCACTAGGTAGCTGAGGCTGGCCTTGAACCTGGATCCTCTAGTCTCAGCCTCCCAAATGCTGGGATTACAAGCATGCGCCACCATGCCCGGCTACCTTTCCACTTTAGAAGTTGATCATCTCAGGGATTTGTTAGAGTAACAGAAAGCTGACTGACACAACCATTCACCAGGAGTTTGACCTCATCTAAATTAAAGGGAAAGAACTTGAAGCACCAAAACCTCCTTGGCCCTGGGGAAGGAGGGTGTGATTGGAGTAGTCTTGCCCAGGAGCTGGCCCAGGAAAAGGTAAAAAGAAAACAACAGCCAGGCATGGTGGCGCACGCTTGTAATCCTAGTACTTGGGAGGCTGAGACCGGAGGATCTGGGTTTGAGGTTAGCCTCAGCTACTTAGTGAGGCTCTCTGCAACTTAGTGAGACCCTGTTTCAAAATAAAAAAATATGGATGGAACTGGAAAACATTATGTTAAATAAGATTAGTCAGTCACAAAAAGTAAAAAATTGTATGCTCTCCCTAATATGTGAAAGCTAGGGAGAAAGTGGGTCATAAGAGGGACTCTAAACAAAGAAGGAGAAACCTTAGAGGAGCAAAGAAGGCAACCTAACTGAAGGTGATGGGGTGGGAGGAGAAGACACCCTAATGCACATGATGTACTTTCACAAACATATCAAAGTCAATCACTAAACTGAACTTGAGAAGGAGGGAGGACGAGAGAGTGGGGTGGGAATTGGGGAAGGGTTAAATGAGAAATGTGTGCATCTATGCCTTTATCAGCTTGTACCTCACAAAGATGTATGATTATGATGCACCAATAATAATAAAATAAAATAAAAAATAGAGGTGGAGGTGTAACTAGGAGGTAGAATGCTCCTGGGTTCAATCCCTAGTGTTGCAAAAACCAAAACCAAAACCAAAAGAAAAACTCAAAAGACTCAAGTGGAACACAGAAGTGGGTCTCTGAGAGAAAAGCTGGGAGCTCTGAGGCTGAAGAGGTGCAGGGGACATAAATCCTGACATTCATGGTCCTAGGAAAGGGAACAAGGAGAGTAATGTGTGCAGGGAGGGAGAGAGACTTGGAAGACGTTGTCAGGTTGTTACTAAAATACCAACCTGCTGGAGAAGATTCCGCAGGTAATAAGGCAAAACCAAAAAGATAGAAAGACTTTTCTGGGTTTTTTGTTTTGTTTTTGTGGTACTGGGGATTGAACCCATGGACATTCAACCTTTCAGCTTCATACCAAGTCCTACTTTATTTTATTTATTTTTTGTTGTTGTTTTGAAACAAGACCTCACTAAGTTGCGGTGGGCCTCACCAAGTTGCTGAGGCTGGCCCCAAACCTGTGATCCTCCTGTCTCAGCCTCCCAAATACTGGGATTACAAGCATGCACCACCACACCTAGCTTTTCTGGAGTTTGTGGTACCAGGAATTGAACCCAGACATGTTCTGCCTTTAAGCTACATCCCAGCCCTATTTTATTTTTTACTTTAAAAGAGTCTAAGTAACTTGCTGAGGATCTCGCTAAGTTGCTAAGGCTGGCCTTGAACCTTCAATCCTCTGTCTCAGCCTCCCAAGTACTGGGAGATTGTTGAGAGCAGGAGCACAGACTACAGAAAGAGGTGGTGTTACGGGTGCTACACAAGGGGGGCACTGGACTTGTGGATGGGGCACACAAACACCTCAGGATTGGTTTTGTTTTGGTTGGTGGTTGGTTGGTTTTGTGGTACTGTGGATTGAACCTGAGGGCATTCTATCTCTGAGATACACTCTCAGACTTATTTTGTTTTGAAACAGGTTCTCATTAAATTGCTGAGGGTCTCACTAAATTGCTGAGGCTGTAATCCTTGAACCTGCAATCCTCCTGTCTTAGCCTCCCAAGTAGTAGAATGATGCATGCGTGTGCCGCTGTGTCCAACTTGACTGTTTTTGTTGTTTGTTTGAGTAGCTGACTAAGCATTGATGCAGAAGGCTTTGGGTTGCTAGGGACCAGAAGATTTGAAGGGTTCTATGGCCAGAAGTATAATACCGGCTAAAACTGTTTTGACTACCAATCTCCTTAGGTAGCAGCAGCAATCACAGGAAAAGCTATTCCAGAGTGAAGAAGCTCCTGCAGCATCAGGAAAAGAAGAAAAGGGATCTGATTCAAGAGTTGGTTAGGAGCTGGGCATGGTGGTGCCCACTTGTAATCCCAGTATTGGGAGGTTGAGACAGGAAGATCACAAGTTTGAGACCAGACTCAGCAACTTAGTGAGACCTTCCACAACTTAGTGAGATCCTGTTTACAAATAAAATAATAAAATAGGGCTGGGGTGTAGCTCAAAGGTAGAACACTCCTGAGTTCCATCCCCAGCACCAAAAAAGAAATAAAAAGAAGAGTAGGTTAGGAAGAGATAAAGATGCCCAAGTACAGCAATAAAAACAGTACAAGATCCAAAGGAATAGCGTCCTCAGTACCCAGTTGGTTCACAAGAATGCCATGTGAAGTGGGAGAGACCGGAAGAGGGACCACACAGTGGTATCACGGAGAAGGAAAGCCCAGTAGAGATGCCTCAGCAGGCTAAAGATGGCATCCCAGACCAGCGCACTGGAGACTTGGAGGTCAAAGTCCAGGCCATAAGTAGACAGTGACATGGCAAAACAAAGCCAGAAGAACAAAAAGAATGATAGAGGTGAGGTCCCCAGTTATCTTGTAGCTATTTTGTTCTATTTGGGGTGTGAGGGGACACTGAGGATTGGACCCAGGGGCTTTTTACCTCTGAGCTGCAACACCAGCTCTTTTAATTTGGAAACAAGGTCCCCATAAATTGCTGAGGGTCTCCTTAAATTGCTGAGGCTGGCCTCAAGCCTGCTGTCCTCCTGTCTCAGCCTCCCAAGTACAGGGATTATAGGTGTGAGCCACCACACCCAGCTTGCAGCTATTTGAATAAACAATGATTGTGTAGAGTATTTTGAATCTTTTGTGGATTTTCTTTGGAAGTTTTAGGAGAAAATGTGCCAGGTTGTTATCATCATTCACATGCTAATCTTTTTTAAAAAGCTCTTATACCCCAGTCTTTGGTTTTGCTATTAAATATCTTTTAAATTTGTTTCTATTACTTATTTCATTCTCTTTTTCCTCCCTCCCTCCCTCTTTTCTTTCTCTCTTTCTCCCTTCCTTTCTCCCTTCCTTCCTTTCCCTTTCTTTTTTTCTTCATTTCTATGAACCAGGGGTGCTTTACTTCTAAGCTATAGCACCAGCCTTTTTCATTTTTATTTGAAAGAGTGTCTTGCTAAGTTGCTGAGGCTGGCCTTGAACCTGCAATTCTCCTGTCTTAGCCTCCCAAGTACTGGGATTACAAGCATGCATCATCGCTCCTGGCTTTTCTTTCTCTTTCTGAGCTCTCCTTCTTCCTCCCTCAGATATGCCATAATATCTGAGAATCTGCATTTTGACAATAGTTAAAAACTGGTTGTTTTGCATATGAAAGTTTGAGAAGCAGCGATCAAGGCTAGTATATATATTCAGATTTATCACATTATTTAATGCAATGTTTTAAGCTCTGAATTTGCATGTGACAACTTTGTATAAGAAGCAGAGGTTCCCCTCCTTAAAGGACTTTTTAAGGGTGTTCTTTTTTATTCTTTATTTTGAAACTGGGTCTCACTAAGTTGCAGAGTGCCTCACTAGGTAGCTGAGGCTGGCCGCGATCCCGTATCCTCCGGTTTCAGCCTCCTGAATGCTGGGATTACAAGTGTGTGCCACCACGCCTGGCTCTAAGGGTGTTCTTTTTTTAATCACTCAGTCTATATGTAACCACAATTATAAATTAAATCATGTTTTTCTTACATTCATCTGTTTTATACTTAATTATTTAGGAGGGTTTTTTTAATGTAAGTGACTGACATATTCTCTATCTCAGATTTCAACCTTAATTTCTAAAAGTAATATTGGACTGGACGGTTCCCTGGGGAGCAGAGTTGGTCAGCGTCTAATCTAATGGACATGCACATTAAATCTCCATAGATCCCTTTCAATCCTGTGCAGAGGGATCTGGCCTGAAGCCTACCAGAAAATGCTTAGCAATCTTTGAGAGGAAAAAAAAAAGTTTTATACTGGAAATGTTGTAATGTCCCTTGTTTATTCCAGGATGTCTTATTTATTACTACTCACTCATCTGCCATCACTGTCGCAATGTTTTAAATAAGTTTCACATCTTAGGTAATGGAAAGGAGTATATATGCAAAAGGACTGAAATTTAATTTTCATGATTGAATGGAGAAGTTAATGGCTTCACCCCACGCCCTGCTTACTAAAATTGAATGGTAACAGGCTGTCCAAATTTACAGCCAAGGTCTCTTAACTTGGCAAAAAAAAAAAAGTTAAGTTTGACCTGAAGAATAAAGTAAATACCTGAGTCTTAGGAAAAGCTGAATACAAACTTTTGGTTAGACTTTGCTAAGGAAGCAACGTGCACAGAGGTGTGCTGAGAGGATGTAAGTGTGTGAGGCTGTCATAACACAATGGCTGCAACAAGAAATGTGTCCCATGGCCCTGGAGGCCAAAGGTCAAGGTCAAGGTGAAGGACAGAGCACAATCCCTTTGCAGGTGCTAGGAAAGGATTTGTCGCAGGCTTCTGGTATGGTACCTGGGCTTCAGCATCACAACTTTCATCTTCATCAGCATTCTCCTTCCATGCATATCTTTCTCTGTATCCAAATGTCTCCACCAGCATTCTCACCATTGTGACCCCAAATACCTGACCACAAGGTAGAGGAAGGAAGATTCATTTGTTCACTGTTCAGGAGTTTTCAGAGGCTTCAGTCCATGTTAGGCTGGGTCACATCTCTAGAGTTCAGGCTATGGTGGCAGGAAGCAGAGGGAGCAAGGGGGGGTGGTGCGAGGGACATGTAGACCTCCAAGGCCACACCGCCAATGACCTAGCTCCTCTGGCCACACCCAACCTGCCTACCTGACTACCCAGTAAACTCATTAATCCACCAATGAATTTATCTACTGATGACATTAGAACCCCTGTGGTCCAATTATTTCACCTCTGAACATCTTTCCATTGCCAATACATGAGCTTTTCTGGGGAACATTCTACACCCAAGCCATAACACCAAATTCCCCAGTTTTAGAAGGATACCAGCTATGCTGGATTAGGGCTCCAATCTACGCCAACATGATCTTATCTTAAGAAATCACATTCACAATGATCCTGTTTCCATAAAAGATCTTATTCTGAATTACCATAAATAAGGAATTCAATATCTGAGTTTGAGGAGGACAAAATTCAACCCATAACAAGGGACATGAGATTCTGTGAAACAGTCCAAGAATAAAGGATATGAATAATGTATGGATAATGACAAAATGGTTTGATTCTTCACTTCTTTCCCAGGGTGAATTCCAAATAAAAATTAAAAAATAGCTGAGGGTGTAGCTTGGAGATAGAATGCTCCTGGGTTCAATCCACAACACCACACACACACACACACACACACACACACACACACACACACACACTGTAAATGCCCAGTACTGGAGTAGCAAGATCATGATGAAGCATTTAATTTTCTATCTTTTGGCGTTGATGTGAAAACTGAAGAGTCCAGAGTTAGAGCAAGGTGCTCAGTTAAGCAAGTAGAGAGTAGCCAATCCAAACACTGCATCTGGATCTCTTTATTTCCCATCTCTGCCCCATGTGTCCATCTTACCTGGAGCTGGGATACAGTACACAGCTTTACCTTTGAAACCAAACCTTGGCCATCAACCTCTGCATGCTACATGCCAAGGCCAACCATTTCTGGAAGTGAAACTGAACATTAAAGTGCTGGCATCTTTTCTTAGGTGGACACAGAAGGTATATCCATAGCAGGACTCTGTAAGCACATGGATGAAAGTCCCTGCTGGACCATGGACAGCTCCCCGTGCTTGATATGTTGCTCCTCTGCCTCTTCATCTCCCCATCCCAAATTTCTCTGTTCCATTGTGTCAGAGCCTAGTGCAGCTTCAAGATGGTGACCAAAAGTGTATTAACAACCGGTTGCTTCTGAACAAGTGATGGGTAATATTTCAAAGGTAATAAGTGAGTCTCCACTCTGTCCTTTTCTAGGAGTCTGGGTTTTCTGAGTGATTGTCTTGGGAGAATACAATAAGACATCACATTTTCTCCCATTTTGTAGGCTGCCTTTTCAATCTGCGGGTTCTTTCCTTTGCTGTGCAAAAGCTTTTGAGTTTGAAGAGACCTCACTTGTCTCTTTTTGCTTGTGTTACCTATATTTTTGGTGTCAGATCTATGAGATCATTGCTCACACCAATGTCATGAAGCTTTTCACCTGCATTTTCCTCTAAAAGTTTTATAGCTTCAGGTCTTAAGTTTAAGTTCTTAATCAAATCATTTAGTTGCTTTTTTGGTGCATGGTTTAAGATAAAAACCCAATTTTGTCATCATCATTATTATTGATACTGGAGATGGAACCCAGGGGCATTCTACTGCCTAGCTACATCCCCTGAACTTTTTGTCATATTTTATTTTGAAATAGGAGCTTGCTAAGTTGCTGAGGTTGGTCTTGAACATGAAACTTCCTCTTTCAGTCTCCCACCAATCTTCCCAACACTATTTGTTGGTGAGACTCTCTTTCCCCATTGCATATTCTTGGCACCCTTGCCAAAGATCAGTTGACTGTATGTTTGGATTTATTTCTGAGTTCTCTGCTGTGTTCCATTGGTCCATATGTCTACTTTGATGACAGTACCATACTGTTTTGATTGCTGCAGATTTATAATATACTTTGAAACCAGGAAGTGTGATGTCTGCAGCCTTGCTCGTCTTTCTTAGATTGATTTGGAAATTTGTAGTTTTTTTATTATTCCCTATGAATTAAAAAATATACTTATTTCTGTCAAAAATGCCATTTGGGTTTTAATAAGCATTGTGTTGAATCTTTAGCTTGTTTTGGATAATATGGATGTCTTATAATGGGTTTAATCTCCAAATTTCCAAAGGAATTCCTACAAGTCAATTCATTAGTTTAAAAAACTAACTTGATTGAAAAACAGGCCAAGAACTTGAATAAGCATTTCTCCAAAAACGACATGCAAATGGCCAGCGAGTATATGGAAACTGCTCATTGTCACCAGTGATCAGGGAAATGCAAATGAAAACCTCAAGGAGATATCACCTCACATTTGTCAAGATGGCTATCACACACACACACACACACACACACACACACACACACACACACAAAGTATTGGTGAGGTTGTGGAGAAACTAAAGCCGTTGCACTGTTGGTAGGAATACAAAACGGCGCAGTTGCTATGGAAAATAGTGTTAGAGCTCCTCAAAAAATAGAAATCCCATATGATCTGGCAATCCTATTCTGTTTCTTATCCAAAAATAATTGAAACCAGGATCTCAAAGAGATATTAGAACTTTTGTGTTCATTGCAACACCATTTGCTATAGTCACGATGTGGAAATAACCACACCAGTCAACCTCCATTACTGGATGGATGGATAAAGAAAGTGGGTACATACATACAACGAACTGTTATCCAGCCTTAAAAGAGGAGAAAATTCTGTTATCTATGACAATGTAGGTGAACCTGCAGGAAATTATGCTAAATATGATAAGCCAGTCACAGAAAGGCAAGTACTGCATGACTCCACATATTGTGAAATATCTAAAATAGTCAATTTCATAGACTTTAAGAGTGGAATGGTAGCTCTCAGGGACTGGAGAGAGGGGGAAATAGGGATTATTAATCAATGGGTGTAAAGATTCAGTGAAGTCAAATAAATATGCTCCAGAGATCTGCTGTGCAACTTTGTGGTTTTAATCAGCAATAATGTATTGCATACTCAAAAAGCGGGTAAATCATCCAGGTGTGATAATATACCTCTATGATCCCAGTATTTGGCAGGTTGAGACAGGAAGATTGCAGGTTCATGGCCAGCCTTGGCAACTTAGTGAGGCCCTCAGCAACTAAGTGAGACCCTGTTTCAAAATAAAAGAGGGCTGAGGATATAGTTGTGGATATAGTTTGGAGGTAAAAGGCCTCTGTGTTCAATCTCCAGTACAAAAAAAAAAAAAAAAAAAAGGAGTACATCTCATGTTAAGTGTTCTTACTATAATAAAATGAAATTTTGATAAATAAATGAATAAAAAGACATATAACCTGTGGTTCATTTTGGCCAAATGAAAGGGCTCAGATTCACTGGGTAGATGCAGGTGGTCTCCACGGTCTTTTTCAAATCGCAAAGAATTGATCACTGTTTGGGGCCTGTGTTCAAGACTTGGGCGTCTTGGGTGGTCTCTGGTGAATTCAACACATCAGGAGTAGGAAGCTTCTATTGTAGTTGGTACTCTGTCCAGCTTTGGGGAATGTCTTGAGCCACCTGGATAAACTCTCTTCCACATCTAGTCATACTAGGTTTCTCCCTTGTCTCCCACCTCATTTCCCAATTTTACTGTTTTCAACCAATTCAAAGATGAGCTTAAAACAATACTTTCATGCTGCTCTCGTTTTAGCTGACTCTGTGCAGAGGACTTCAAAAAGCATAATATTGATCAGGCAATTCTCCTGGATTGTCTCAGAAAATATTCCGTTCCCTCAAACAAGTTATTATCTTCAATTGCTATTGAAGATGCATCAGTTTCACTACATCAAATTTATAATTGAAAAATGGCATGCGATTAATTATGGAAATGCTTTTCCATTTCAGTAGTCAATTAACAGGCAACTCTATGAAGACCACAATAATGACATTGTTCTACAAGCACTGCTCTATGAGTCTTGAGTCTTATTTCAGTATATTCAGACTTTTGAAAAGAGAATCTGATTAGCATTTATTTTATAATGAATTTGACATTCAAGGGATGCATGATTTACTTTAGATATTGGATTATAAGTGAATGCTTATCAAGTTAACATTGATTTTCTCTATAATCTAGGACCATCATCCAGAGAATTTTTCTGCGTGAATTCTTGCTATGGTTGTCATCAGATTCAAATGTAAGGGATAAGAAGGAACATTAACTCCCAAAGACTTTAGTAAAAAATACTGTTTGTACATCTTGAAGCTCTATCCAATTCCATTAATTGAGGGCATTGTTTTTTCTCTGCTCTGACCCCAAAGAGAAAAGTAAAAACAAGCACAAGCCAGGCGTGGTGGTGCACACCTTTAAGCCCTATATTTAGGAGGCTGAGATTGGAGGATCACAGGTTCAAGACCAGTCTCAACAACTTAGCAAGACCCTCAGCAACTTAGTGAAACGCTGTTTCAAAATAAAAAAATAAGTCACATGTGATGGTACATGCTTTATAATTCCAGTACTTGGGAGGCTGAGACAGGAGGATTGCAGGTTCAGTTTGAGGCCAGTCTCAGCAACTTAGACCGTTGGTAATGTAGTAAGAACTTGTTTCAAAATAAAAAATAAAATAGATCTGGGGGTGTAGCTCAGAAGCAGAATGTACCTGGGTCCAAACCCAGTACCAAAAATAAAATAAGATAAGCTAGGCATGATAATGCATGCCTGAAATCCCACGACTTGGGAGACTGAGACAGGACGATCGCAGGTTCAGGGCCATCCTCAACAACTTAGTGAGGCCAATAGCAACTTAGTAAGACCCTGTTTCAAAAAAAATAAATAAAAAATAAAATAGGGCTGGGGGTATAGACCAGAGGTAGAATGCTCCTGGGTTCAATCCCTAATATCCCCACCCCCAACAACAAAAGAAGAAGAAGAAAGAAAGAAAAAGAAAGAGCAGGCAAACACAGGCTCCTAAGGTAAATCATGAAATTATTCTACTTTAAAAAGTCTATGACTTGTGTTCATATTCTTCTTCTTTGCTGCTAGCGGCACTGGTCCTTAGCATGCGGTGACAGATGTGTAAGCAACATCTGCATCTACTTGTATACTGTGTCCCTCCCATCGCCCGGAGAGTGACGTGACCTTCTGCAGCAGTGCCTCGGTTTGAGGTCGCTCTTCAGGCTCAGCTCCTGTGGTTGCACTGTCCTGTCAGGAGCGAGAGGCTGTCCTCATGTGGCATCTTTCCTCTGTGGAGTTTGGAAGAATGGGAAAGGCAGAGGCTCTTTTTGATTCAAGTTCTCCAACAGCTTCAGAGTGGCTGGAGCACTGGCTTTGGAGTCTAGGAAACCAGGCCTGGCTCATGGTTTTGAGCACTTTTTAGAGTTATTGGAAATCCCTGAGCCCTGGTGTTCTTGTCTGTAAGGTGAAGATGATACAAATTACTTCATGAGGTTGTTATGGAAATTAACAAAGATGTGTTCATGCACCTGGCACTCGGAACACCCTCAGCCAGTCCTCAGCTCCCTCTCTCTAGATAAAACCTTGGTGCTGGGTCTTTTCCCATCCTCTCCCCTACTCTGAACCACTATGTGAAAGGATGCATTCCAAGGGCAGGGTTAGCTCAGTGGTAGAACACTTCCCCAGCACGTGCAAAGCCCTAGGTTTTATTCCCAGTGCCATAAAAAGAAACAAAGGGTCGGAGGGCAGTTATAGTCTAGTCTTTGAGGATAGTGCATTTGAAAAGGAAAGATACATTTTCTTTCTTTCTTTCTTTCTTTTTTCAGTACTGGGATGGAACCCAGGGACATTCTACCTCCACGCTACATACCCAGTCCTACTTTTTATTCTTTATTTTGAAACAGGGTCTCACTAAGTTTTGGAGGGCCTCACTAAGTAGCTGAGGCTGGCCACGAACCTGGATCCTCCGGTCTCAGCCTCCCAAGTACTGGGATTACAAGCGTGTGTCACCATGCCAGGCTGAAAGATACATTAACTAACCTGAAAACAATAATTCCTGCTAGTGCATTAGTAAACTTGATTTATTTTCCCTTCCAGGTAATATATTTGCATTTTAATTTGAACCTTTAGGAGATGTTATTTTAACCCATATAAAGGCAAGCCAGGAGATTGGGGAATGATGTGATGATTTGGGCCAGGCAACTCTTGTACTCTCTAAATTCCACACAGCGCCCATTGCCTGCATGCACAGCTGCCTCGGTTTCCTGTAGGTGGCATTTCTCAGGAAAGGATTAGGTGTGCAGGTTTCAGACAATTTTGGACAAGCTGACTCATGTAGGCATTAAAGCAGAGCCTGGAATCTAAGTGGCATCATGAGGAAGCAGCTTTCCCATGATTCCAAGGACAGTTGGCAATTGTTGCTTAGCCAATGAGAAGTGGGCATCTGAAGTTCCATACTGGGGAGGGCAGGGCTGCAAGCAGGGGTCACTCCCTCTGTGCTCTTATCAGTGAAAACTGCCCTATGGTTTCTTACTGGATGCACAGGAACGCATCAGCAAAGGCAGCTGATTATCTTCCCATTTGAAATCCATTTAAGGTTAAACTAAGTGGCATAAGCCTGTAATCCCAATACTTCGGAGGCTAAGACAGGAGGAGCACTGGTTCAACATCAGCCTCAGCAACTTAGTGATACTCTCAGCAACCTAGTGAGACGCTGTTTCAAAACAAAAGATAAGCCCAGGTGTGGTGGTGCACACTTGTAATCCCAGTACTTGGGGGGCTGAGACAGGAAGATCTGGGTTTGAGGCCAGCCTCAGCTACTTGTGAGGCTCTCTGCAATTTAGGGAGACCCTGTTTCAAAAATAAAGAATAAAAAATAGGGTCGGGGGTGTAGCTCAGAGGTAGAATGCCTCTGGGTTCAATCTCCAGTACAATGCCAAAAAAAAAAAAAAGAGGAGGAGTCCAAGATGGCGTCTGAGTGAAACACCTCTCCTCAGGCACTGTGAGCTCAAATCAAATCTACCATAAAGGCAGCTTCTTGATGGAAGAAAAAAAGCAACAAAAAAGTGAACAAAGCAACAAAAATTGAACTACAACTAAAGAGACCCCAGAAAGCCGACCAGGGAGAGCAAAGGAGCCCAACCGTGTGGCAATGGCGCCATGCCGTGTACCCAGCCACCAGGCATGGAGTAAGTGACTCCAGAACGCCACATCCTAACCAGGCGGTGGATCCCCCACCTTCCACAGCAACCAGAATACATGGGACGACCAGCGTAAGCCCCCGTGGGACCATCCCAGCTCACCTCTCCCTCCAGAGCCAGAGCAGCGATCAACTGCACTGCAAAACTTGAATCAAAACTGCTGCAAATGCAGCTTCTTGATGGAAGGAAAGAAAAGCAAAGCAGCAAAAAAAGTGAATAAAGCAACAAAAGCCACTGAACAGAACCCAGGGAGAAGCCAGGCATGGTGTCGCACGCTTGTAATCCCAGCATTTGGGAGGCTGAGACCGGAGGATCCGGGTTCGAGGCCAGCCTCAGCTATCTAGTGAGGCACTCCGCAACTTAGTGAGACTCGGTTTCAAAATAAAGAATAAAAAATAGGGCTGGGGGTGTAGCTCGGAGGTAGAATGCCCCTGAGTTCAATCCCTAGTACTGCAAACAAACAAACAAACAAACAAACAAAACCCAGGGAGAACAAAGGAGCCTGTGCTTGCGCGCATCAGTGGCGTGCCATCTTGCCAGTCGCTAAGAGCAGCTTCTATTAGCACCAAAGACCTCCTGTGCAACCAACGACCAGAAGTGGAGTAAGGGACTATGGAATTCCACACCCTAATCAGGACACATATCCCCGCAGGATCAACAGTGATCAAAAACACCTGGGACAACCATCTTAAGCCTGTGACGAGGACACCCCAGATCACCCCTCCCACTGGAACCAGAGCAGCAGAGATCTGTAAGTTAAATTGCACCCCTGGCGTGCGGGGGCCCTTATACAAAGTGCAGACTCAGTCGCCCGCCCTTCAAGTGATTGGATAAGAGCAGAAGTGCGGAAGGGACCTAGTGCACACAGGGCATAGAGAACTTCCAGGCACCCTGGAAAATGCCCAGCATATAGATTTTGCTCCTGCCACCAGCAAAGGCAGAGAGAGAGATGCAGACAGGCCCTGTGGAGAGGGCAGAGACACAAGCTTGCAGCGGGAGAGGCATCAGCAGAACTCCCTGTCTGCACTGACAGAGAAATAAGAATACCAGAGACACATTTGAAAATTTAATAGAGTGAGCAGACATTTAAAAGCTGAAAATATCCACGCAGATCCAAAAGGGCTGCAGAGGCCAACTCAGCTCTGTACTTATAAACTAGCAGGGTTTTTGTTTTTGATTCTTGTTGTTGTTTTGTTTTGGGGTTTTTTGTTTGTTTGTTTGTTTTGTGTGTGTTATGTTTTATTTGTTTTTACTCTGTTTTCATTTTGTATTACCTTTATTTATTTATGTTTGTTTGGATGATTGGTTGTATTGTTATTTTTTGCTTAGTTTGTTGACTCTACTTCTTATCCCTTTTACAAGCTTCCCTCTCTCTCTCTCCCATCTGTATTCTTCTCCTCAACACTTTTCCTCTTCTCTTTTCTTTTTCCTTTTTTCCTTGTCTCGTATCAAAATCATCTCATACTACCACACCTAAAACTGTGCATTGACTACCAGAATCCCCTGACATATCCACTATCTCTAATCTTTACAATATATCACCTCAACACACTCAACCTCTTATTCCACTGGACCATACCCTCTACTTTACCCTATTCTTGCATTCATCACTGTGACTTCTCACCCAACCTTTACCACTGAACACAACATGTCCCTGTATATACCAGCGGATACCTCTAAACCTCCACTGCAGAGAATGGACAAGAAAACTTGCAAGAGCAGCAAAGATATCAATTTAAAAACAAGGGAACCATGGGAAGCAAAAATAGCAAGGAAACAATGAGCTACCACAACCCTTCAATAATGGATCTCGTCAACCTGGGTGAGATCTGAATTGTTCTTCTGGTAATCTCTGCCAGATCTTTAATACTAGAATCAATTCAAGATTTTTGGAAAGAATGTAGGGAGAGTTGGGAAGAAATAAAGGAACAAATAAATAAAGAATCTGACACCCTGAACAGGAACCAAAGAGAAGCCTTGAAGGAAGTGAAAGATGCAATAACTGAAGTGAAGGCATCAATACAAACTATAAACAGTAGATTAGACCACATGGAAAATTGAATATCACTCTTAGAAGATGACCATTCCAAAAATGAATATATATTACATAATTAAAAAAAATTTAATTTGACAGTATGAATTGGACATCAATGAAATCTGGGCCAATTTTAAAAGAGATAACCTAAGAATAATAGGCATAGAAGAGGAATTAGAAGTTGAAACTAATGGAATAAACCATCTATTCAAAGAAGTAATATCAGAGAATTTTCCAAACATAGAAAGAGAAGTTGACACACAGGTACAGGAAACATATAGAACTCCCTCAAGACAAGACCAAAGAAGAGGTTCACCACACCACATAATAATCAAGATGACTAATGTAGAAGCTAAGGAAAGAATTCTAAAGGCAACAAAAGTTAAAGGCCAAGTAACATTTAGAGGCAAACCAATTAGAATCACTCCAGACCTCCCAAATCAAGTCATGAAAGCCAGGAGGGGCTGGAGTAACATATTTCAAACTCTGAAAGAAAATAACTTGCAGCCAAGATTCTCATACCCATCAAAACTCTCTCTCAAAATTGATGGGGAAATAAAAACCTCCCATGACAAATAGAAGCTGAAAGAATTTATGTCTTCTAAACCAGCACTAAAGAAAATACTCAAAGAGATTAACTACAAAGAAGAACTAATAAGTAAACATCAGAACCAGAGAAACAATAATTTCCAGGAAGCAAACAACTAAGCAAACAAAAACAAACACCACCAAAAACAGAAATCAAAACTCAAAATGTTAGGAATTAAAAATCTTCTCTCAATAATCACACTAAATATAAATGGTCTCAATTCCCCAATAAAAAGGCACAAGGTGGAAAAATGGATTAAAACCCAGAATCCATCTATATGCTGCCTGCAGGAAACACACCTTACAAGCAAAGATTCCCACAAACTAAAGGTGAAGGGCTGAGTAAGGTAATCCATGCCAATGGAACTCGAAGACAAGAAGGAGTAGCAACCATGATATCAGATAAATTAGACTTCAAGCCTAAGCTTTTCAGAAGAGACAAAGCAGGTTCCTTTTTACTAGTAAAAGGAACAATCCAGCAAGAGGAAATAACAATTATCAACATCTATGCCCCAAACATAGGTGCAGCCACTTTCATAAAACAAACTCTGTATGATATAAAGACACACATAGTTCCCAATACACTAATACTGGGAGACTTCAATACTCCTCTTACATCTCTAGACCAATCTTCTAAACAAACGGTCAGTAGAGACGCCTCAGACCTAAAGAATACCATAAACCAAATGGACCTATTAGATACATATAGACTCTTTCACCCAGCTATAGCTGAATTCACATTTTTCTCAGCTGCTCATGGAACCTTCTCCAAAATAGACCACATTCTGGGCCACAAAGTGAGTGCTGGCAAATTCAAAAAATGTAACATAATTCCCTGTCTTTTCAGACCACAGTGAAGTGAAACTAGAAATAAACTTAAGAAGCCCCAGAGTAACCATGTAAACACACAGAGACTGAACACTACATTGCTGAATGAGATTTGGGTCATAGAAGAAGTAAGGGGAGAAATTAAAAAATTCCTAGAAACCAATGAAAACAGAGACACAACATATCAAAACCTCTGGGATACCTTGAAGGCAGTGCTAAGAGGCAAATGTATAGCACTGAGTGCCCACATAAGAACAGAAAATCACCAAATAAATAACCTAATGACACACCTTAAAGCACTTGAAAAACAAGAATAGTCTAACCCCAAACCTAGGAGAATACAGGAAATTATTAAAATCAGAGCAGAAATTAATGAAGTAGAGAAAAAAAATATAGAAAGTCAACAAAACCAAAAGCTAGTTTCTTGAAAAAATAAACAAGATAGATAAATCATTGGCCAACCTAACCAAAAGAAAGAGAGAATCGCCGGGCGTGGTGGCGCACGCTTGTAATCCCAGCATTCGGGAGGCTGAGACCGGAGGATCCGGGTTCGTGGCCAGCCTCAGCTACCTAGTGAGGCACTCCACAACTTAGTGAGACCCGGTTTCAAAATAAAGAATAAAAAATAGGGCTGGGGGTGTAGCTCAGAGGTAGAATGCCCCTGAGTTCAATCCCCAGTACCGC